>JAAAWM010011847.1:0-112600 GCA_036873465.1 Thinopyrum obtusiflorum
TCTTGCATGCTTGTGTTTTCATGATATCTTTTGCCATGCTAATTAAAATGTTGTTATTGATAATGCCATGTCACTACTCTACTTTATTTGCATGTCATCGTTATACAATGTTATGAGGATTGTAATGCACCGTTGATATGCTATTACTTGGTATTGTCATGTTCTTTATGCTATAGCTGTGCACTTGAGTAGTTCAATATTTTGTTCATGCAATCGTATGCTGCATGCTCATTGTTGCATTCATGTTCATGATGATGGAGAAGGAATTAAAATGACTTAATAATAACAAACCTCCTCCGTCATCGATGGGATCGAGTCATAGTGCCACCAAATCGAACTTTTTCAGTGCAGCCACATTTGCCTTTGTGGGAAGGCCTTAATGCGAGCTATTGTCGTGACCTCTCGCCGGTGCCTCCCACTAGGGAAGGTTATGGGCGTGCTTACCCTGATCAGGTAAGCGGACATAACCTTGTGTGCTCGTTTTTGAGATTTTTGGTACCAGTCCCCGAGTGGGAGTGTCCCCGAGTGGGAGTTGACCACGACGGTGGTCGGGGTGTCTTTGGTAGACACGGGGCCACCCAGGACCAGCCCGTTGGGGATTGGGTCGGAGTGGCCGGGAGAGCGTCATGGCAGTAGGTTGGTTTCGTCGGAATGCCGTTGGTCCACCCCCCCCCCCCCCCCCCCCCCCCCCCCCCCCCCCCCCCCCCCCCCCCCCCCCCCCCCCCCCCCCCCCCCCCCCCCCCCCCCCCCCCCCCCCCCCCCCCCCCCCCCCCCCCCCCCCCCCCCCCCCCCCCCCCCCCCCCCCCCCCCCCCCCCCCCCCATAAATATGTGATAACAAGAATATGGTAACTTGAACTATGAGATAGTCGTGAGGAGTCACGACGATATTTTGATGATGAGATAAGTGGTTGTGATCGCCGTAAGGATCACGGGCCAAATATTGGTCGTGGTTGTGATCGCCGTAAGGATCACGGTTGGAGACCAAGTGTTGGTCGTGGTTGTGATCGCCGTAAGGATCACGAGTTGTTCTTGAGAAAGACCACTTTGGTGGTGTGTTTGTGATCCAGAGATGATCACAGTTGATAAGAGAGTCCGAGGGACTCGGTGCACAAGTTTGGTTGCATTGCTGGAATAATATATCATTATTTGCATTTAAAGAACCATGATAGAACAGAAGATGATTGCATAATGTTAACATGCTATGTCTGCATTGGATATTATTGGTAGTTTATTTTCAGCATAGTTTCTTGATGCCATGCTATGCTTTGATTGACATGTTAAGTTATGCCATGATTGAGATAAAATTCTATGTTTTGCTATTACAATGTTATAATCATGTTCTGATATGCCATGTCATTGCCATGTTAGTAGATGTTATGATTTTGTTCATGCTTAGTTGATTTTTATCATGCCATGTTTAGTAATTGATATGAGATAGGGTGTTGCATGCGCTCGGTTCTTGCTTTGTCTGCAGCTTGTTTGGATGCTATGTATTTGGTTGTCTTGCAAGTACATTCAATGTACTGACCTGGCGTGTCATGCCAGTTTTGTAGGTCGTACCCGTATTGCTCGCTTGATCCGTCGTGCCCCCCCCCCCCCCCCCCCCCCCCCCCCCCCCCCCCCCCCCCCCCCCCCCCCCCCCCCCCCCCCCCCCCCCCCCCCCCCCCCCCCCCCCCCCCCCCCCCCCCCCCCCCCCCCCCCCCCCCCCCCCCCCCCCCCCCCCCCCCCCCCCCCCCCCCCCCCCCCCCCCCCCCCCCCCCCCCCCCCCCCCCCCCCCCCCCCCCCCCCCCCCCCCCCCCCCCCCCCCCCCCCCCCCCCCCCCCCCCCCCCCCCCCCCCCCCCCCCCCCCCCCCCCCCCCCCCCCCCCCCCCCCCCCCCCCCCCCCCCCCCCCCCCCCCCCCCCCCCCCCCCCCCCCCCCCCCCCCCCCCCCCCCCCCCCCCCCCCCCCCCCCCCCCCCCCCCCCCCCCCCCCCCCCCCCCCCCCCCCCCCCCCCCCCCCCCCCCCCCCCCCCCCCCCCCCCCCCCCCCCCCCCCCCCCCCCCCCCCCCCCCCCCCCCCCCCCCCCCCCCCCCCCCCCCCCCCCCCCCCCCCCCCCCCCCCCCCCCCCCCCCCCCCCCCCCCCCCCCCCCCCCCCCCCCCCCCCCCCCCCCCCCCCCCCCCCCCCCCCCCCCCCCCTTGCATAGCTGCCTATAAAAGCCCCCTTTCCGCTCGCCGTATCGCTCACCCCTCAGTCAACCATGTCCCTGCAGAGAAGCCTAGCTAGTAGCACTCCAGCCATGACTGGCACCTTCAAAGCTCCCAAGTTTTACAGCCGCACCGGTGCCGTCAACCACCCCGGCTTTCCACCCCTTCTTGCTGAGATGCTCACCAAAGCCTTTGGCTGTAAGGCTAGCCCCGATTACCTGGTGTTCCAATCATCACCCGTCCCTCACCTTCATCGCTTCGATGCAAGAGTGTGCATCAGCCTAGCAGCGGATGGCCAGCCGTTGGTTTTTCAGGGTAGAGCTATGCCTACCTCTGATTTAGCCATTCAGGCCGCTGCTGTGGAGGCTATGCTTCACCTCCGAACCAGATACCCGCATATGGCAGCAAGGCGTGATTTCTGCTTCTACCCCATTGTGACAGAGGTAGGAATGCAGCCTTCTCCCGCTAGCCAAGGAGATGACCCCGCAATCGCTCGCCTGGTGCAGTATATTACCGCCCAGGGGATGATGATTTCCCAGATGCTTGCCGAGTTTCGAACTCTGGACAACGATGCGGTCCCCCCCCCCCCCCCCCCCCCCCCCCCCCCCCCCCCCCCCCCCCCCCCCCCCCCCCCCCCCCCCCCCCCCCCCCCCCCCCCCCCCCCCCCCCCCCCCCCCCCCCCCCCCCCCCCCCCCCCCCCCCCCCCCCCCCCCCCCCCCCCCCCCCCCCCCCCCCCCCCCCCCCCCCCCCCCCCCCCCCCCCCCCCCCCCCCCCCCCCCCCCCCCCCCCCCCCCCCCCCCCCCCCCCCCCCCCCCCCCCCCCCCCCCCCCCCCCCCCCCCCCCCCCCCCCCCCCCCCCCCCCCCCCCCCCCCCCCCCCCCCCCCCCCCCCCCCCCCCCCCCCCCCCCCCCCCCCCCCCCCCCCCCCCCCCCCCCCCCCCCCCCCCCCCCCCCCCCCCCCCCCCCCCCCCCCCCCCCCCCCCCCCCCCCCCCCCCCCCCCCCCCCCCCCCCCCCCCCCCCCCCCCCCCCCCCCCCCCCCCCCCCCCCCCCCCCCCCCCCCCCCCCCCCCCCCCCCCCCCCCCCCCCCCCCCCCCCCCCCCCCCCCCCCCCCCCCCCCCCCCCCCCCCCCCCCCCCCCCCCCCCCCCCCCCCCCCCCCCCCCCCCCCCCCCCCCCCCCCCCCCCCCCCCCCCCCCCCCCCCCCCCCCCCCCCCCCCCCCCCCCCCCCCCCCCCCCCCCCCCCCCCCCCCCCCCCCCCCCCCCCCCCCCCCCCCCCCCCCCCCCCCCCCCCCCCCCCCCCCCCCCCCCCCCCCCCCCCCCCCCCCCCCCCCCCCCCCCCCCCCCCCCCCCCCCCCCCCCCCCCCCCCCCCCCCCCCCCCCCCCCCCCCCCCCCCCCCCCCCCCCCCCCCCCCCCCCCCCCCCCCCCCCCCCCCCCCCCCCCCCCCCCCCCCCCCCCCCCCCCCCCCCCCCCCCCCCCCCCCCCCCCCCCCCCCCCCCCCCCCCCCCCCCCCCCCCCCCCCCCCCCCCCCCCCCCCCCCCCCCCCCCCCCCCCCCCCCCCCCCCCCCCCCCCCCCCCCCCCCCCCCCCCCCCCCCCCCCCCCCCCCCCCCCCCCCCCCCCCCCCCCCCCCCCCCCCCCCCCCCCCCCCCCCCCCCCCCCCCCCCCCCCCCCCCCCCCCCCCCCCCCCCCCCCCCCCCCCCCCCCCCCCCCCCCCCCCCCCCCCCCCCCCCCCCCCCCCCCCCCCCCCCCCCCCCCCCCCCCCCCCCCCCCCCCCCCCCCCCCCCCCCCCCCCCCCCCCCCCCCCCCCCCCCCCCCCCCCCCCCCCCCCCCCCCCCCCCCCCCCCCCCCCCCCCCCCCCCCCCCCCCCCCCCCCCCCCCCCCCCCCCCCCCCCCCCCCCCCCCCCCCCCCCCCCCCCCCCCCCCCCCCCCCCCCCCCCCCCCCCCCCCCCCCCCCCCCCCCCCCCCCCCCCCCCCCCCCCCCCCCCCCCCCCCCCCCCCCCCCCCCCCCCCCCCCCCCCCCCCCCCCCCCCCCCCCCCCCCCCCCCCCCCCCACAGCCCCAAAATTGGGTTATCAATTTTTGTGCTGTTATTCTCTCCTGGCACTCATTTTCAAAATTTTCTCCTGAGTTTGCTGGATGACCCTGAGAAAATTTTGTCATTTCCAACCTTTCAAAATCCTGCTCATGTCTTTTTCAGTGGGCAAGACCTCATTTGCATCAGCTCAATTCCTCTTAAACCCTAATTCCAAATTTTTGGAATTTGGATATGCCCTTGTGATTACAAAGGAGCCACCATTTTCCTTGTTCTGTTGATCCTCCCAATTGATCCCAGAGATCATCCTATCTTTCTTAACCTTGGATATGCAAAAATATTGCTAAGTCCAATGCAATATTTTTGAATTATGATTTATTCCTTTTCTTGCCTTTCTGAGGAATAAAATCCAAAGGCATATCTAGCCATCTCCTAAATTCATGAGAATTGGTGGAGTTGATGCTTATGCCTAATCCAAGCTCTGGCAAGTATATTGGCCATAATTAAATAAGGAAAATTGCCTTTTCCTATTTAATGCCAATATTGCATTTCTGCCAATTTCCAACCCCCCCCCCCCCCCCCCCCCCCCCCCCCCCCCCCCCCCCCCCCCCCCCCCCCCCCCCCCCCCCCCCCCCCCCCCCCCCCCCCCCCCCCCCCCCCCCCCCCCCCCCCCCCCCCCCCCCCCCCCCCCCCCCCCCCCCCCCCCCCCCCCCCCCCCCCCCCCCCCCCCCCCCCCCCCCCCCCCCCCCCCCCCCCCCCCCCCCCCCCCCCCCCCCCCCCCCCCCCCCCCCCCCCCCCCCCCCCCCCCCCCCCCCCCCCCCCCCCCCCCCCCCCCCCCCCCCCCCCCCCCCCCCCCCCCCCCCCCCCCCCCCCCCCCCCCCCCCCCCCCCCCCCCCCCCCCCCCCCCCCCCCCCCCCCCCCCCCCCCCCCCCCCCCCCCCCCCCCCCCCCCCCCCCCCCCCCCCCCCCCCCCCCCCCCCCCCCCCCCCCCCCCCCCCCCCCCCCCCCCCCCCCCCCCCCCCCCCCCCCCCCCCCCCCCCCCCCCCCCCCCCCCCCCCCCCCCCCCCCCCCCCCCCCCCCCCCCCCCCCCCCCCCCCCCCCCCCCCCCCCCCCCCCCCCCCCCCCCCCCCCCCCCCCCCCCCCCCCCCCCCCCCCCCCCCCCCCCCCCCCCCCCCCCCCCCCCCCCCCCCCCCCCCCCCCCCCCCCCCCCCCCCCCCCCCCCCCCCCCCCCCCCCCCCCCCCCCCCCCCCCCCCCCCCCCCCCCCCCCCCCCCCCCCCCCCCCCCCCCCCCCCCCCCCCCCCCCCCCCCCCCCCCCCCCCCCCCCCCCCCCCCCCCCCCCCCCCCCCCCCCCCCCCCCCCCCCCCCCCCCCCCCCCCCCCCCCCCCCCCCCCCCCCCCCCCCCCCCCCCCCCCCCCCCCCCCCCCCCCCCCCCCCCCCCCCCCCCCCCCCCCCCCCCCCCCCCCCCCCCCCCCCCCCCCCCCCCCCCCCCCCCCCCCCCCCCCCCCCCCCCCCCCCCCCCCCCCCCCCCCCCCCCCCCCCCCCCCCCCCCCCCCCCCCCCCCCCCCCCCCCCCCCCCCCCCCCCCCCCCCCCCCCCCCCCCCCCCCCCCCCCCCCCCCCCCCCCCCCCCCCCCCCCCCCCCCCCCCCCCCCCCCCCCCCCCCCCCCCCCCCCCCCCCCCCCCCCCCCCCCCCCCCCCCCCCCCCCCCCCCCCCCCCCCCCCCCCCCCCCCCCCCCCCCCCCCCCCCCCCCCCCCCCCCCCCCCCCCCCCCCCCCCCCCCCCCCCCCCCCCCCCCCCCCCCCCCCCCCCCCCCCCCCCCCCCCCCCCCCCCCCCCCCCCCCCCCCCCCCCCCCCCCCCCCCCCCCCCCCCCCCCCCCCCCCCCCCCCCCCCCCCCCCCCCCCCCCCCCCCCCCCCCCCCCCCCCCCCCCCCCCCCCCCCCCCCCCCCCCCCCCCCCCCCCCCCCCCCCCCCCCCCCCCCCCCCCCCCCCCCCCCCCCCCCCCCCCCCCCCCCCCCCCCCCCCCCCCCCCCCCCCCCCCCCCCCCCCCCCCCCCCCCCCCCCCCCCCCCCCCCCCCCCCCCCCCCCCCCCCCCCCCCCCCCCCCCCCCCCCCCCCCCCCCCCCCCCCCCCCCCCCCCCCCCCCCCCCCCCCCCCCCCCCCCCCCCCCCCCCCCCCCCCCCCCCCCCCCCCCCCCCCCCCCCCCCCCCCCGGGAAGGCGACGAGTGGGATGCGGACGAGGCGCAGGAGCTCACGGAGTCGAGCAACGCTCGCGGACGAGAGGAGGAAGCGGACAGGAGTGAGGAAGGCGACGAGCTCACGGGCGCGCACTGTGCGGCCATAGGCACGGCTCGCCGGAGAAGCAAACAAAGGGGGAGATCGGTCCAGGGGAATGGAGACGACGATGCTGAGCTGTGTGACACTCTGGGACAAGCCAGAACCGGCCGGAGTGGCTCTGCTGTTACCAACAGTGGCGAGACCACCGTTTTGGCCGGCATTGCCCGTGGTCACCATGGATAACGCACGCTCTGGTCTCCTACTCCAGGCCAAACTATGTCGATAGCGTAGTCCTTCCAAGAATCATTAAATAAGAGGTGATTTAACGGGCATAGGTGTAGGGAGTAGAGCAAAACAAGCTCCACAAGTTTGCTGTTGCAAACTTGGCCACATTCTAGAGATTAAACCAGAGAGGTTAACAGGCAAACTTGATGTTTGGCAGGCTTAGGGTAGCAAGAACTACAGTCCTGGGAGTTATGAGGTCATTAGGACAAAGATTTAACATAGTTGCTTTGCAACTGCTAAATTATGCCCAGAAACTAAATGAGGAAGGAGCACTCACTAGGAGTGTTGGATTAGGCTAAAACTTGTCAATTCTTCATGATTTGATCATATAAGGATGATGTAAGAATTTCATACCAAATGGACTCGCCAAATTGGTACTGGTTTCACAAGCATCTCTTCTGTCCAGAAACTTGGGAAAATTCTAGGAAAATATTGGCTAAATGAAATGAGCCGAAATCTTGTGAAGGTAGGTTATATGGATAGGAGAAGGCTTGGGAAAATTTTCAGCCATAATGGAGCAAGATAAAATATACTTGCTTCAGAAACTGAAAATTTGGGCAGAAAACAATAATTGCTCCTGTGCTCACATAGTTCAATGAAATGAACTGAATTTAGGTCTAGGCTAATTATTTGAGATACTTGAGAATATGGCAAAGTTTCATCCCATTTGGAAACTCTATGAAGGTACTTCCTTCACAAAGTTACAATCTGGCCAGAAACTTTGAAAAATTGCACAGGGAGCTAAGATGAAGGGATTGAGCTCAACGTTGGTATCCAGGGGTTATTTATCCAATTTAATCACCCTGCCAAATTTAAGCTCAATTTGAATTAGGGATAAAGCACTTCCTTTGCAAAATTTCAGAGAAGGCAGAAAATTGCATTGGATCATGTGCCCAATTTTTGAACCAAGGAACATGAGATAAGGATGGAACTAGTGATTATGTAGCAAGTAAAAGCTCCACAATTTATGTGGGAATTTTCTATGCTATAAAAATAGTAGTTCCTTTGAAAAGTGGCAAAAATGCAATATTGGCTTAAAATAGGAAAGGGCAATTTTCCTTATTTAATAATGGCCAATATTTTTGCCAGAGCTTGGATTAGACATAAATATCAACTCCGCCAATCCTCATGAATTTAGGAGATGGCTAGATATGCCTTTGGATTTTATTCCTCAGCAAAGCAAGAAAAGGAATAAATCACAATTCAAAAATATTGCATGGGACTTGGCAATATTTTTTGCATATCCAAGGTTTAGAAGGATAGGAGGGTCTTTGGGAACAGATGAGATGATCAACAGATCAAGGAAAATGATGGCTCCTTTGTAACCTCAAAGGCCACATTCAAATTCCAAAATTTTGGAATTAGGGTTTGAGAGGGTTTGAGATGGTGCAAATGAGGTCTTGCCCACTGACAAAGACATGAGCAAGGTTTTGAATGGTTGGAAATGACAAGAATTCTCAGAGTCATCCAGCAAACTCAGGAAAAAAAATTGAAAATGATTGCCAGGAAGGAATAATAGCACAAAAATTGATAACCCAATTTTGGGGCTGTTACAACTCTTCCCCCCTTAAAAAGAATCTCGTCCTCGAGATTCCTAAGGTTACAGCACAAATGAAAGGATAACCACTCCGGGAAAAACCTTGGGGTTATTTTTTTAACCCTTTGGTTAAATTCAAACGAGCTGGCGGCACCGATAATTGGTACACCCGGGGAGGGGTATGGCAAACCTGCTTATATCCACAGCTAGGGGCACTCGAGATCAAACTCCTGAAAAATGCTAGATCCACCCCAATGAATAGTGGTTTCACCTGCTGACACATGGGTCCAGGGCCCACTGGTAGCCTCCTTCTTCTACCTCCGGCTTGCTGCTTCTTCTATGCTGCTACTTCACGTGCGGCTTGGCACAGCGCGCATCTAGCTCCTAGGGCGATGAGGACCCTAGTGCCATAGTGCGCGGCATGCACGGCGCCGGTGCAGCAGGCGCTCACGTCGCGGGCCAGCACCTTGTCAGCACTGCTCGTGGATTCGCCTCCTGGACGCCGGTGATCGGGCGACGAGCGGTTTTCCTAGACCTCGCTCACCGTACACCGGGGTTGGGCTATAAAAATGGCAGCTCGGCTCTCTTCCAACACACAAACACAATGCCGCTCTACTACCACTTCGGGTTGGACGGGATCGAGCCGAGCTCCTTCGGTGAGGCTGTGTTCCTGGTGGCGCTGCAGTGGTTCCTAGCTGCTCTGCTGGGCACTCTGATCGGCTCGTCGATCATCCTGCTGACGATCATCAGGTACGAGCAGGCTCGAGGCAACACGCGGCCAGCTGTGGTGGCTCGAGATGTGGAAGAAGATGGTGCACGGGGTGGTCCTCCGCCACGCTCGATTCTCCGTCGCTTTGCACCGGCGGAGTAATCGCGTGCTGCGGTGGTGGTGATCTGCCTGCGCTACGCAAGGCAGTGACGGTGGTGGCGATGAGTTTCGGATGCGGGCGAGGTGACTGTGCCAGCTCAGGAGTCACACTAGAACACGAAGAAAAATTTCGCGGATAGCTCCACGAAATGTAGGCATCGAGGTAGAATTGAGGTTGAAATCTGTATCGGGGTAGATGTACTGGATCGAGTGAAATAAAGCTGGCATCGTCTCTCCGGAAACAAAATTGGAGCTAACAAAAAAGAATTAGGAACGAGAAATGGCCAGATGAAAATGCCCCTTTGAGGCTCTGGGTTTGAAAAATCTAGCACACGGGGTGCGCATAGATAGAGATAGGAATGATTTTGCATTCCCCGAGTACTGCGCAAATGTACTCGTGGTTGAACCAGGGCTGCGTGCAGGATGCAATGCAGTATAAACTAACAAACAGACAGAGGCAATAAACATGCAATGGAAAAACACACCACAAAAATCATACTAAAGTGTTTTAATGCTAGTGGGTATATGTAATCCTGGTATACATATACCTACACCAGCGCGCATTTTATTAGAGACTCGGGACGAGTCAATGTTGTTTTTAGTGTATGTGCTCTACTGATTAAAATCTTGTTAGCAACACATTGCCAACCCTGTCAAACATTTCTGCTTGACAGAGAGACAAACAAAAACAAACACAAAAACGAAAGCAAGCAAGCATACATAGCATACGGGCTACAACAGTACAAACATACAACAAGCAGGAACGCGCTACGCGCTAAACGAAACTACTCACTCCGGGATACATGGTTCTATCCTCATATCGAGGTTGACTCGACAGACCAACCTACTCGCAGAAACACCTGACTGCGTGACTGAGGTCATGCAGAGGACTGGCCTTGCTGGGGCTCTCCGGGAGGACGAAGACTGAGCCAATCTCCATCTTCATCGTCCGACACTACTATGGGTTGGGGTTCGACTGCTGGGGGTGTGGCTGAAATTGATCCAAGCAAATGCTGTTGGTGGATCCGGTAAAGAGCCTTGTCGAGGGTGACGATGTTTGGCTTAGGCCACAACATAGGCTGAGAGGGTAGCACTAGTTCGGATGGCGTTGGGTGAACGGCTTGGGATGCAAATTTACGAGCCTCACAATAAACTTCCGTGACAACTCGTACCGCATCATTGTCCAAAGTTCTAAACTCGGCAAGCATCTTGGCAATCATCATCCCCTGGGCAGTGATGTATTACACCAGGCGAGCGATTGCTGGGTCATCTCCCGGAACAGTGATAGGAGGCTGAATTCCTGCTTCTGTCACAATGGGAAAAAAGCAGAACTCCCGCCTCTCTGCCACTTGCGGGAACTTGGTGCGGAGGTATAGGATAGCCTCCACAGCAGCGACCTGAATGGCCAATTCAGTAGTGGGCATGGCTCTGCCCTGAAAAACCAAGGGCTGACCATCTGCTACGGGACTTGGGCAGATGTGCACTCTTGCATCATAGCGGTGAAGGTGAGGGACGGGTGCCGATTGGAACACCAGGTAATCGAGGCTAGCATTACAGCCAAAGGCTTTGGTGAGCATCTCAGTAAGAAGAGGTGGAATGCCTGCATGGTTGACGGCAAAGGTGCGGGTATAAAACTTGGAAGCTTTGAGAGCGCGAGTCATGGCTGGGGTGTTACTAGCTAGGCTTCTTTGCAGGGACATGGCTGATGGAGGAGTGAGTGATACTGCTAGCGGAAAGGGGATTTTATAGGCAGCCATGCGGGACATGCCCGCATGGTGTGGCCCCTTTCCCTTAATGGCGAAGGGTAAGCGGTGCGGCCGACCAGAAAGGATAGGGTTGCTATTCGATCCACAGATAACTAGGCGGGGACAGCGGGGTAAGGACGTGTCAATCCCGACTGCGCCACCTGTTGATTAACAGTGGCCATGCCGGATGCCAGAGATGGGTCAAATCCCTTAGGGTCATTATGGGTTAATGGTAGTGGTGATCTAATGCTAGGATAACCTATGCCAGCCTGGCTGCTCTGATACCATCTCCTGTGGCACCCCGATCCGCATAGAGCAGGGGGCCTTCGCACGTCAGCCCAGGATAACACCTGACGCACGACATGTCCATGATACAACATTCCAGGTGCAATAATATTCATCAAATACATGTGTATATGATTACATCATTGATGAATACAATTATCTGGCGTAGCCCTAAGGCTATTTAAATGGCAGCGGAAGTCTATTTAAATGGCGGTGGAAGTCTTGGTTTGGAAGCGTAACAACTCTGGCTGGGCTCCACAACTCACAGGACTGGCAAGATTACGGCCTAGCATGACGGAACGAGCGAACAATTTGGGCATGACCTACAAAACTGGCATGACACGCCAGGTCAGTACATTGAATGTACTTGCAAGACAACCAAATACATAGCATCCAAACAAACAGATGACAAAGCAAGAACCAAGTGTCTGCAATAACCTATTTCATAGCAGATGCTAACACATGGCAATGATATTAACTAGAGACATGGATCAAAATAAGCATGAACAACATCATGGCATCTACTAGCAAGGCAATAACATGGCATATCAACTCACTTCTAGTATGGCAACAACAGAACATAGCATCACATCTTAACATTAACATGGCATGTCAAAGCATGGCACAAGTTCAATCAAGACAGGGCTTCATGAAACTATGCTGAAAATAAACTACCAATCATATCCAATGCAGACATAACATGTTAACTGTATGCAACCATTTACTGTTCTACCATGGTTCCTTAAATGCAAATAACAACTTATTACTCATGCAAAGCAACCAAACTTGTGCACTGAGTCCCTCGGACTCGCTTACCCACGGATTGCCTCGCAACCGAACGGTGATCAGTCACGGATCACCAACGGAACCACACTTGGTTCAACACTCACCGAGACCTAGTCTCGTGATCATATCAACACATCACCGTGACTTCTCACGGCTATCTCATAGTCCAAGTCACCACATTATTTGTTACACATTATTTATCAACTTAATTATTTCAGGTTTATCCTCCATTTCGACCGAGACCTGATAGTGTGACCTACTACGAACTTGTGCCCATGACCGAGGACGCGGCTATCGATAGATTTAACACACACTCTCTGCAGAGGTAGCGCACTTTACCCACACCACAGAACCCATGGCCTCACACTCCCATTCGGGTGGACCAACGGCGTTCCGACAAAACCGATCTACTGCCATGACACTCTCCCGGCCATCCGACCAACACCCCTTTTGGGTTCAGTCCTGGGTGACCCAGCCTACCAAAGCCAAAACTACCACCGTCGTGGCAAAAACGGTTCCAAATGGGGACAAAGCGCGCAAAACAACTTTGGTCCACAAGGTTTATGTCCGCCTACCTGATCAGGGTAGCGCGTGCCCATAACCTTCCCTCATTGGAGGCACCAGCGAGAGGCATGACAATAGACCTGTTAGGGCCTTCCCATACCAAGGCAAATGTGGCTGCACTAGAAAAAAGCTTGATTTGGTGGCACTATGACATCCCAACGATGACGGAGGAGGTTTCTTATTAAGTCATATTATTAACTTCTCCATCATCAATCATCATGCGAATATTTTTAACATGAATGCAACAACTAACATGCAACATACAGATGCAGTAACAACATCAAGCTTTTCAAATGAACAGTGATAGCATGTGAAACATGGCAATACCAAGTACTAGCATTCTCATCAGTGTAACAGAATCATCATAACATCGATACTACTAACATTAAATTAGACAGAGGCATGATATGATCAGTAACAACATCCAGCTAGCATGTCAACTTATTTCATGAAAGCACAAGCATGCATGGCACATAACAAAAACATACAGCACGACTGAAATAAGAGCAGACGGAACACGCAAGAAACTACTGCAACTAAGCACACACATGAGGTGCAAGCAAAGTCAACATGCAAGTTCGGGGCTCATGATAAGAGGTTGGCTTGCCTGGGGGTCAAGAAATACTCCGGGAAAAAAGTGCGGAACGATCGCGGAAAGATTTGCCGAAAACAGTTCTCTCTCGGAGGGGGCTGTTTACGGGCAAGGGCAAAATGGTCATTTTCAGAATGTGCAAACATCAAGAAAATGGTACCAACGGAAAGATCTCGAAGAACAGAGAAAGTGAGTGCTGGAATCACCTCAATCGGAGTTACGAGCGCAAAGTTGTGGCCGTTCGTTCGATAGGCAGAAAAATAAACAGAATCTGTCCATTTTTGCTGCTAACGGGTGAACGCTCACAAAACAGTGCATTCGGCCGGCGGGCTAGGTAGAAAGTGTATTTCCGGAATACGCTTTCGTGCAGAGAAAGCGCACTCCAGCTCATGGCCGCGGCAGAGTACATCTTCGCCTGGGAAAGCGTACTTCGTTGAACACGTCTCCACTTAATCCAGTCAACAGGTCCGCCACGTCAGCGCTGAGAGGCTGACACGTGGGACCCACCTCATCTCCTCCTCTCTCTCTCCTCCTGGTCGTCTTCTCCATCGCGAACAGAGGCAGGGGCGCAGGGGACCGGCGGGTCGCTGCCCTGACCGTCGCCTCGATGCCCGAGGGGACCGGCCGACGAGCTCAAGGGCTCCGCCGTCCCACACCGCGCCCGTGGGTGGCCACAGGGTCGACCAGGGTGGTCCACAGCGATGGCGCCATGGAGCGGCCGCGGCGGCCAGAGAGCTTCGGCGGGAGGCGCGCCGGCGAGGTTCTTCCGCCGGAGTTGGGTGGGGTGATGGAGGTCTGCGGCTCCAGGGAGGGTCGAGGGCACCGAAGAAACGGAAGGGGAGGGCTAAGTGGCTAGAATGGCCGAGGAGGATCGGGCGGCGTCCTTCTGCCATAGGAGGGAAAAGAGAGCTCCGAGGCTCGGGGAAGAACTGCGGGGGATGGGGAGGGGTTGCTGACTGCTAGGGGGCTCGAGGGAGAGCTTAAATAGCCGCGGGGAAGGCTCGCGAAGAGGGGGCGAGGTGGCACGCACACGGCTACGTGTCCGTGCTTCGGCGACGAGCACGCGCGGGCAAGGGTCACGGGGAAGGGCGGGAAGGCGGCGAGTGGGATGCGGATGAGGCGCAGGAGCTCACGGAGTCGAGCAACGCTCGCGGACGAGAGGAGGAAGCGGACAGGGGTGAGGAAGGCGACGAGCTCACGGGCGCGCACTGTGCGGCCATAGGAACGGCTCGTCGGAGAAGCAAACGAAGGGGGAGATCGGTCCAGGGGAATGGCGACGACGATGCAGAGCTGTGTGACACTCTGGGACAAGCCAGAACCGGCCGGAGTGGCTCTGCTGTTACCAACAGTGGCGAGACCACCGTTTTGGCCGGCATTGCCCGTGGTCACCATGGACAACGCACGCTCTGGTCTCCTACTCCAGGCCAAACTATGTCGATAGCGTAGTCCTTCCAAGACTCATTAAAGAAGAGGTGATTTCACAAGCATAGGTGTAGGGAGTAGAGCAAAACAAGCTCGACAAGTTTGCTGTTGCAAACTTGGCCACATTCTAGAGATTAAACCAGAGAGGTAAACAGGTAAACTTGATGTCTGGCAGGCTTAGGGTAGCAAGAACTACAGTCCTGGGAGTTATGAGGTCATTAGGACAAAGATTTAACATAGCTTTGCAACTGCTAAATTATGCCCAGAAACTAAATGAGGAAGGAGCACCCACTAGGAGTGTTGGATTAGGCTAAAACTTGGCAAATCTTCATGATTTGATCATATAAGGATGCTGTAAGAATTTCATACCAAATGGACTTGCCAAATTGGTACTTGTTTCACAAGCATCTCTTCTGTCCAGAAATTTGGGAAAATTCTAGGAAAATATTGGCTAAATGAAATGAGCCAAAATCTTGTGCAGGTAGGTTATATGGATAGGAGAAGGCTTGGGAAAAGTTTCATCCATAATGGAGCAAGATAAAATATACTTGCTTCAGAAACTAAAAATTTGGGTAGAAAACAAGAATTGCTCCTGAGCTCACATAGTTCAATGAAATGAACTGAATTTAGGTGGAGGCTAATTATTTGAGATACTTGAGAATATGGCAAAGTTTCATACCATTTGGAAACTCTATGAAGGTACTTCCTTCACAAAGTTACAATCTGGCCAGAAACTTTGAAAAATTGCACAGGGAGCTAAGGTGAAGGGATTGAGCTCAACTTTGGTATCCAGGGGTTATTTATCCATGTTAATCAACTTGCCAAATTTTAGCTCAATTGGAATTAGGGATAAAGCACTTCCTTTGCAAAATTTCAGAGAAGGCAGAAACTTGCATTGGATCATGTGCCCAATTTTGAACCGAGGAACATGAGATAAGGATGGAACTAGTGATTATATAGCAAGTACAAGCTCCACAATTTATGTGGGAATTTTCTATGCTATAAAAATAGTAGTTCCTTTGAAAAGTGGCAAAAATGCAATATTGGCTTAAAATAGGAAAAGGCAATTTTCCTTATTTAATAATGGCCAATATTTTTGCCAGAGCTTGGATTAGACATAAATATAAACTCCACCAATCCTCATGAATTTAGGAGATGGCTAGATATGCCTTTGGATTTTATTCCTCAGCAAGGCAAGAAAAGGAATAAATCACAATTCAAAAATATTGCATGGGACTTGGCAATATTTTTTGCATATCCAAGGTTTAGAAGGATAGGAGGGTCTTTGGGAACAGATGAGATGATCAACAGATCAAGGAAAATGATGGCTCCTTTGTAACCTCAAAGGCCACATTCAAATTCCAAAAATTTGGAATTAGGGTTTGAGATGGTGCAAATGAGGTGTTGCCCACTGACAAAGACATGAGCAAGGTTTTGAATGGTTGGAAATGACAAGAATTCTCAGAGTCATCCAGCAAACTTAGGAAAAAGATTTTGAAAATGATTGCCAGGAAGGAATAACAGCACAAAAATTGATAACCCAATTTTGGGGCTGTTACAGGGCCCTCTTAATGGAGGTAATACCCTACTTCCTGCTTGATTGACTTTGATGAGTATAGGGGTTACAAGAGTTGATCTACCTCAAGATCGTAAGGGCTAAACCCTAGACGTCTAGCCTGTATGATTATGATTATCTCTACGGACTAAACCCTCCAGTTTATATAGACACAGGAGGGGGCTAAGGTTGTACAAGGTCGGTTTACAGAGGAAGGAAACTACACATCGGACGCCAAGCTTGCCATCCACGCAAAGAAGAGTCCCAACCGGACACGAGGGAAGTTCTTCGATCTTGTATCTTCACGGCCCATCAGTCCGTCCCATTTCACATAGCCCGGACGCCCGAGGACCCCTTAGTCCAGGACTCCCTCAGTAGCCCCCGAACTTGCCTTCAATGACGACGTCACATCTGGTTTTATGTCTTCGGCTTTGCAAGGTGGGTTCTCCATTATACCTCGGGTAGCTCGGCTTTACATTGAACACCACACTCTTCAGCTTCTGTGCCGCCGCCGTCTCGACTTCCACGTGTCAGGTGAATACGAAGGGTCCAAACATTTTTGCAAATAACCCCTCGACCATGCAGGGAAAGTGTCTATTTAAAGAGACAAGATCTCAGATGCCATTCCACACCACGTAGAAATCCCATAGGAAAATGCTCAACCATGGCCAGTGCTCCTAGCTCCTCCACGCCCTCACAGCCCTCGAAAAGGTGACTGGGAAAGCTGTTCGGTATCCCACGCTCATCTGAATAAACTTCAGATACAGGGATACCTGCCTCCTGCGGATCTAGTCCCCATTCGAGCTGGATTAACTTCCATCAACGGCGAAGCCTTGGCGAAGAATTTCCCCAATCCCACTGAAGGGGAACGGGTGTGCTTTGTTTCCTTCCTGCTGAGAGGCGTAGGGTTTTCGATCCACCCTTTCCTCAGAGGCCTCCTAGAATATTACAGCCTCCAACTGCACAATCTCACACCGGCCTCTATCCTGCACATCTCGGGTTTTGTTGCTCTTTGCGAGCTATTCCTAGGCTGTGAGGCCCATTTTGAGCTGTGGAGGAAATTTTTCTGTCTCGTCCCCCGCTCCCAAAAAGGGATCCATATTCGAGGTGGGCGGCGCCGAAGTATGGTGCATAGCCGGAATGGGATATCCGTCCGGCACTACGAAGAAGGCGTCTGAAGAGTGGCCCTCGGAATGGTTCTACATCGAAGACATTGTTCTCCCAGATCCAATCCGGTGTGGTCTCCCCGAATTCTCCGCCGCTCCTTTACAGAAGCGCACCAGCTAGCGTCCCCGAAGCCTCGAGGAAGAGGATAGTGCGGAGGTTAGGAGGCTAGCAAGCAAAATCAGGGTTCTTGCCAACTCCGGACTGTCCATAATAGAGGTAATGGCGATTTCAATAACACGATGTGTTCAGCCACTCCAATCCGGAGGGCTACCCATGTGGCATTACAATGGGGAGGACGACACCTCCCGCTGTGGCCGCAAGGGCCCGGATAATTTTGCCGCACTGGCCGCCATGTTGGCTGATCTTTTCAAAGGGGAGAAGGAAGACTTCACTCGTTTGAAATGTCGGGATGGTTTTTCCATGTACAACCCCATCCCCTGGGTGAGTGTTCGTCGATCACTGGCTTCACTTAATCTCCTTCCCGAGTCGCACTAGTCGAATTTAACCTGGCTATTTTTAACAGGAGTGGAGGAAGGTCGTCGAGGGGATCCACAACCCTGCTCCGCAGCCAGAGGTCCACATTAGAGACCTGGATCCCGGATATGAAGAAGATCCGGACATATTTATAGAGCTCAAGGAGGGGGTCTTTTACCAGGTGAGCTACGATGGCACGGAAGTGGCCATTATACCTGATTACCCCGGCCTTCTCCCCTCCTTCCACGTAAGTACCCAGGAGATGTCTCCTCCAAAAGAGTTTTCTCACTGTGCCTCACCCACCACGATGTCTCGTGCTCCAAAGGGGCGACGCTCATCTTGCCATGCCGTATCAGAAGCGTCCCTTAAGAGGGCGGCGCCTGCACAGGGCGGGTCTTCGAAAAGAAAGGCGGATGGCAATACTGCCGAGCCTTCACCACAGAGGTATGGTTTTTAATATGCCTTTGGCAGATATACCGAATTGTGACGTTTCTTGCTGTGCCACATTTTCAGGAAGAGTATTCGCCGGAGTATGTCCGGAGACCTCGTTGTTCATGCATCAACCAATCCGACCCCTGACCCTGCCCCAAGGACTAGAGTTGATACAGGCGCAATGCCGGATTGTCCTCTCCCCGAGGATTCGGATAATGTATCCATCACCAACTCCGAAGTGGAGAGTGCAATGAACCATCGGCACGCGGAGGGCAGCTATGCGCGACCCAAACTTCACCGAAGAGGCATTCAATGCCTTCAGCTCAACGGATGCATACATCCGAGCTGCTCGGGATGGGCTTGCTGGAGCCGCTCACCAGCTTTCAAAGGACATGCGGGTAAGAACTATTGTGTAGATTTAATAATCATATGCCAGTAGCCCCCGAGCCTTGAAGCAGTTAGCCCAACTGATTTAAGGGTCGTTACACCCTCAGGTATTCACGGAGAAGAATAACACATTATCCAAGGAGCTGGAAGAATGCCGAATGAAGCTAACTGTCGCCACCGCCGAACTTGAAAATTTGAAGAAATCAAAGGGGGCACCCGATGATGAGCACAATAGTATCCGGAGAATATTATTCCGTGCCCATAATGATTCTAACTATGCATTGTGTTTGTACGCGACGGTAGGATTGTCAGACCATTTGAACGAGAGGTTAAGGGCTGCTTAGGCAGACAAAGAGCATGCCGAAGGGCAAGAAGCCGCTGGTCAATGTGTATTAACACATGACAATAATGAGAAGAACAAACTACAAGACGCAAACACCCAGCTAGCCGAAGAGCTGAAGGATATACGAGCCCAACTGGCGGATGCCTTGAAGGAGAACAGAAAGCTGAAAGGCGGCATATTCAGTATGCTCTTGAACCTCACTTTCGTACGGTCCCCTGATGGAAAGTTTAACAAGTTTGTCTCTGTAGGTGTGCTGACTGGGCGGCCCGAAGGAGAAGTGTCCGGATTTCAAGGCGATCTGCTACAAGAGCTATCCAAAGTGCATGAGCGAGCTCGAAAAGCAATGAGGAACATTGCTAAGGCCTTATGGCCATCTGATTCTCCTCCAGGAAGTATGGAGGAACTCATGAATTTATTCAAGGGAGCTCATCGCTGTATTGGGCTATGGAAGATATCAGCATGCTGAGAAGGCGCACGAGAGGCCTGGGCTATGGTGAAAACGCGGTACCAGATGGACAAGAAATTCCCGTTAGCCTGGTGTATGACCAAGTAAAGATAGCCGCCAAGTTTTCACAACAGGATTGTAAACTAGACAACCTGTTAGATGGTCTAGAGGAGGAAGAAGTTTTTGAGTCCAAGTAGCAATGTACTTTTATCGACAAACTTATCTCTAGCCAAATTGTAAAACGATTGTCATGGCAGACCCTCTGCTTCAACCTCCGAAACCCAAGGTTTGGAGTGTTTCCGAATACTACACCGTCGGTAAACACCAAAGTATGTACGGAAACCAGGCTGTCAGGTCATAGTTGCTTGAACAGACAAGTTGTATTTGGCGAGTTATGTTATATTACATTTATTCGTAAGAAACATCATCCAGAGAGAATAGTTCCTTTAAGGGTTCATCTCCCTGGGTTTAGCATGCGTTGTTGTGCATGCCTGGGTCGTGATGCTAAAAATCACATTTTACTTTATATTTTGGGGTCTTATGTTACAACGAAGGTAGTTCATCTTTTGTCTGCCGACCAATTATTCCCTTAAGAACGCTAGCTTTCGGCTTCACTCGTCTGAGGTACATGTTCGGATGACCCGGCTGTAACAATTGCATAGGTGCTCTCTTTATGCCCTGGCCGAACAAGCGGGAACGTAGGGCATAGGCACAGGAGCCAGGCAACCCAGCTTGGCAAAAACTTAAGTCATAAAGGTGCATATAATGGCGAAGAAAAGGCATATATGAGAAGATGACACATATATATGGTGAGCTTGATGCTCAAAAAATAATAATAATAAGCTTCTCTGAAAAGAAGCCCCCAGGTATTGTGGGGCATGTACATTTAAGGATGTATACCCCTTAGGTGTGCGGTTTATCCAAACACGAGCTTTAGAAGTCGTATAAAAACAAGAAAAAAGAAAATTTTGAAAAGGAGAAAAAAGGAACGAGAAAGAGGGTATATGTGTGGACTTAGGCGTAGAATCTTCGGAGTCGGGCAGCGTTCCATGGGTTTGGCTCCAAGCGATTATCGGAAGCATTGCGAAGGCGATACGCTCCTCCCGTGAGAACTTCATCTATAATGAAGGGACCCTCCCATTTGGGCTTGAGCTTGTCCTTTTTCTTCTCTGGTAGGCGTTGAACGAGTTCCCCGACATTGTAAGTCTTTGCCCGTACTTCTCTGCTTTGATATCGCCGAGCTTGCTGTTGGTAGAATGCGGAACGGGCCTTCGCGACATTACGCTCCTCCTCCAGCCGTCCAGATCGTCCTACCTACATGCGCACTCGAGGTGAGTCATGAATAATGTCACAAGGCAAGACCACCTCCGCGCCGTACACCATGAAGAAAGGTGTATATCCGGTCGTGCGATTGGGCGTGGTTCGCAGCCCCCAGAGTATGGAATCGAGTTCCTCAACCCAGTGCTTGTCTGATTCTTGTAGGGATCGTACTAGTCTGGGTTTGATGCCGCTCATGATCAAGCCGTTAGCCCGTTCGACCTGACTGTTTGTCTGAGGGTGATATACAGAGGCGTAATCGAGCTTGATGCCCAAATTGGAGCACCAGGTTTTCACCTCGTCGGCCGTGAAGTTAGAGCCGTTATCAGTAATAATACTGTGCGGGACACCATAACGATGTACGACTCCGGATATAAAGTCTATCACTGGTCCGGCTTCTGCCGTTTTGACTGGTTTGGCTTCTATCCACTTAGTGAACTTGTCGACCATAACCAGCAGATACTTCTTCTTATGGCTTCCCCCTTTAAGGGGCCCGACCATGTCCAGCCCCCAGACCGCAAAAGGACAAGTAATGGGGATGGTTCGTAGGGCAGTAGGCAGCATATGGCTCTGATTGGCGAAAAGCTGGCATCCAACGCAGCGCTGTACGAGGTCTTGTGCGTCTGCTCATGCCGTGGGCCAAAAGAAACCCGTACGGAAGGCCTTGCTTACAAGGGCCCGAGCTGCGGCGTGATGGCCACCAAGACCAGTGTGTATTTCGGCCAAGAGCTGCCGTCCTTCATCTTCGGAGATGCATCTTTGAAGGACTCCGGTAGTACTTTTCTTGTATAGTTCTCCTTCACGAACCTTGTAGGCTTTCGAACGTCGAACAATATGATGGGCCTCAATCTGATCATCCGGGAGCTCCTTCCTGGTGAGGTAGGCGAGGAGAGGTTCAGTCCACGGGGCAATTACAGCCATGATTTCATGGGCCAATGGTGTTATTTCGGTGTCCGAGCCCCTGACGATATCAGAACTGTGTTCGGAATCTGGGGGTATGATCGGCTCCGGACTGGTGTTGCCGCTCTCGTCCTGCCACACCACGGATGGCTTGAAGAGTCTTTCCACAAAGGTGTTAGGTGGGACGGGGTCGCGTTTAGCGCCCATGCAAGCAAGGATGTACGCTGCTTGATTACTCTCTTGAGCCACGTGATGAAACTCGAGCCCCTCAAACCGAGCTGATATTTTGAGTACGGCATTGCAGTAAGCCGCCATCTTCGGATCTTTGGCATCGAATTCTCTATTTATTTGGGATATTGCGAGGTTTGAATCCCCGCGCACTTCGAGGCATTGAATGCCCATAGAGACGGCCATCCAGAGACCGTGCAATAGGGCCTCATATTCGGCTGCATTGTTAGAGTCTGTGTACAATATTTGGAGCACGTAACAGACTGTGTCTCCTGTGGGGGATGTCAGGACGACACTAGCCCCAAGTCCGGCTAGCATTTTAGAGCCGTCGAAGTGCATCACCCAGTTGGAGTATGTGTCGTACTCTTTAGGGAGTTTGGCCTCTGTCCATTCTGCGACGAAGTCAGCCAACACCTGAGATTTAATAGCTCGGTGTGGCTTGTATGTTATTTCAAATGGTAAGAGCTCAATGGCCCATTTGGCAATCCGGCCGGTGGCGTCGCGGTTGTTTATGATGTCATTGAGTGGTACTTCGGAAGCCACCGTGATCGAGCACTCTTGAAAGTAGTGCCGCAGCTTTCGGGATGCCATAAAGACCGCATACGCTATCTTTTGATAATGTGGGTATCGGGATTTGCATGGTGTAAGGACCGTCGATACGTAGTATACTGGTTTTTGAAGTGGGAATTTATGTCCCTCTTCTTCTCGTTCGACGACGAGCACCGCACTCACGACCTGGTGAGTTACGGATATGTAGAGCAACATAGGTTCGCCGACATTTGGCGCGGCTAGGATTGGGTTACTTGCTAACAAAGTTTTTATTTCTTCCAATCCGGCTGTTGCAGCATCCGTCCATGCAAAGTGGTCGGTGCATCGGAGCAGGTGATATAGTGGCAATGCCTTTTCTCCTAATCTGGAGATAGAACGGCTTAAAGCTGCCACGCACCCGGCTAGTTTTTGGACCTGCTTGAGGTCTATTGGTGTAGCCAATTGTGACAGGGCTCGGATTTTGGCTGGGTTTGCTTCGATTCCTCTATTGGAAACAATGAACCCAAGCAGTTTTCCGGCGGGGACGCCGAAAACACACTTTTTCGGATTAAGCCGTATGTCGTATGTTCGAAGGTTGTCGAATGTAAGGCGCATGTCGTCCACCAATGACTCGACAAGCTTAGTTTTGATGACTACATCATCTACATATGCTTCGACTGTCTTGCCGATTTGCTTTTCCAGGCATGTTTGAATCATGCTTTGGTAAGTGGCGCCGGCGTTTTTGAGCCCGAAAGGCATGGTGTTGTAACAGAAGGGCCCATATGGGGTGATGAATGCCGTTGCGGCCTGGTCGGATTCCTTCATCTTGATTTGATGGTATCCAGAGTATGCATCGAGGAAACACAGTGAATCGTGTCCTGTGGTTGCATCAATAATCTGGTCAATGCGAGGAAGTGGGAAGGGATCCTTAGGGCAGGCCTTATTAAGGTCTTTGAAATCGACACACAGGCGCCAGGATTTATCCTTCTTCGGCACCATGACCAGGTTTGCTAGCCAGTCCGGATGTTTGATCTCTCTGATAAACCCGGCTTCGAGTAGTTTGGCTAGCTCCTCCCCCATAGCTTGTCGTTTGGGTTCAGAAAAGCACCGCAGCGTTTGCTTGACTGGTTTGTATCCCTTCAGTATATTGAGACTGTGTTCGGCCAGCCTGCGTGGGAATCCTGGCATATCCAAAGGGTGCCAGGCGAAGATGTCCCAATTCTCTCGCAGGAACGCGCGTAATGCGGCATCGACCGTCGGATCTAGCTGTGCCCCGATGGAAGCTGTCTTTTTGGGGTCCGTCGGGTGGACTTGAAATTTGACTATTTCGTCTGCTGGTTTGAAGGAAGTGGACTTAGGTCTCTTATCGAGGATTACGTCGTCCCTATCCACTGTGGAACGTAGGGTAGTTAATTCCTCGGCCGCAAGGGCCTCGGATAGTGCCTCGAGGGCCAGAGAGGCGGTTTTGTTTTCGGCGCAGAGTGCTATGTCCGGATCACTAGTTATAGTAATAACTTCGGTTGGCCCGGGCATTTTGAGCTTCATATACCCGTAATGGGGTATGGCTTGAAAGCGTGTGAATGCGTCTCACCCCAATAGGGCGTGATACCCGCTGTTGAAAGGTGCTACATGGAAGAGTAACTCTTCGGACCTATAGTTCTCCGGCGTGCCGAATACCACATCAAGTTTGATTTTCCCCGAGCATCTTGCTTCCCGACTGGGGATAATGCCTTGAAAGGTTGTATTACTTTGCTCAATACGACTCCTGTCCATTTGCATTTTATTGAGCGTGTCTTCGTAGATGAGGTTCAGTCCACTGCCGCCGTCCATGAGCACTTTAGTGAGCCTAAAACCGTCCATGATTGGGTTTAGGACCAAGGTGGCTGGTGCCCGGACTGATCGAGATCTTGGTTCGTCATCGGCATTGAAAGTTATCGCCGTGTCGTTCCAAGGATTTATTGCTGCTACTTGGCAGACTTCGGCGAGGTCGCGGAGCGCCCTTTTACGCCGGTTATTTGAAGAAAAGGTCTCGAAGACCGTAAATACTTTGAGGTCGTCGTCCTC
Organism: Thinopyrum obtusiflorum; assembly: GCA_036873465.1. Taxonomy (NCBI): domain Eukaryota; kingdom Viridiplantae; phylum Streptophyta; class Magnoliopsida; order Poales; family Poaceae; genus Thinopyrum; species Thinopyrum obtusiflorum. The sequence continues at coordinate 24,408 of JAAAWM010011847.1, forward strand.
CGAAGAGTACTTCTCTGAGGTAGTGTTGGTGAGGATACCCTCGCCACTCTTGGCCACTTGCCGGAGTATCCAACATGCTCAGAGGCTGTGGGTTGGTTCGGTATTCGGCGTCATGTATATTTGACATGGCCTGTCGAGCCATCCCTCGAGGATGGTTCTATGCCCCGAGAAGGGCTTAATTTTCTTGTCCACGGGATGATGATCGGGTGCCCCGCGAGGGTGCATCCTTTTTTCCCATCCGGGAGATGGCTTAAAGGCCTGCGGTTCCCAGCGGGCTGTCTGGGTTTTCCAGGCGCTTCCCATTGTGCAGTACTTCTGTACTATGTGTGCAAAGTCTGCAAAGTGCAGTACGCGACGGCGGTTGAGGGCATTAAGGATTCCCTCATCCGTACAGTTATTGCAAAACACTGAAATTGCGTCGTCATCGCAACAATCTTTGATCTTGTTTTTAACAAGGAGGAATCTGGCCCAGAAGTGATGGACTGTTTCCTGAGGCTGTTGCCGCACATACATTAGGTCACATATATCCGGCGAACCGGAACTGCTTGGGGAATATTGCTTGTGGTGGGTGGGCAGGGTTAAATCCGGACCCTGGCCCGATGTGGAGTCCGGAGTTTGAAGAATTTCCGAGTTTACCAGCCCGGGCTCCGGAGCGTCCACTGAGTTTTCAGGCTCAACGCCCGATTCTATGTTCGAAGAACAGGGAGTGTCCCCCCGAAGATGGGTATCTGGCTCTCCGAGCTTGGAAATTTGAACATAGTTTGTTCTCAATGTAGGAGAATAGTTAATGTCGGCTTGTTCCTCCACAACCGCTACCAGGTGGGTGATCGGCGGAGATTTGATTTCTCTCTGATCGGGTTTAAGCCCAATCTGATCATAGTCAGTTGCGACCCCCAGGGCAGCGATGCGATCTAGCAGCTCATTCAAAGACGATACATCTGCCGGATCCATCTTGTCAGAGTATTCGGGGCCGATACTGAGATGATTTTTGGTGACTTGGGGGGCAGCCTTTGGCTTAATGGCCGAACGGGCGCCCATGGTGAAGCTGCCAAGCCAGAGGGTCTGCCCAGAAACTAGGGCTCCTCCAGAAGTGATGTTGTCATTGATGACAAGGCGAGCCATCAATCCTTCTATCGACGACACAGAGGAACTCTCAATGAAAGCACCAATGTCGGTGTCAAAATCGTCAGATCTCGGGTAGGGGGTCCCAAACTGTGCGTCTGAGGATCGAAGGTAACAGGAGGCAGGGGTCACGATGTTTACCCAGGTTCGGGCCCTCTTAATGGAGGTAATACCCTACTTCCTGCTTGATTGACTTTGATGAGTATAGGGGTTACAAGAGTTGATCTACCTCGAGATCGTAAGGGCTAAACCCTAGACGTCTAGCCTGTATGATTATGATTATCTCTACGGACTAAACCCTCCAGTTTATATAGACACCGGAGGGGGCTAGGGTTGTACAAGGTCGGTTTACAGAGGAAGGAAACTACACATCGGACGCCAAGCTTGCCATCCACGCAAAGGAGAGTCCCAACCGGACACGAGGGAAGGTCTTTGATCTTGTATCTTCACGGCCCATCAGTCCGGCCCATTTCACATAGCCCGGACGCCCGAGGACCCCTTAGTCCAGGACTCCCTCAGTCCCTACAAAAAGAAATATCGGGGTTTTCTTGTCCCAAAACTTGTTTGATCGTGACAAATTTATGTCTGACAATCCTGTACAAGCTAGTGTACTGCACCATAACTGGGGTCACGCCTAGCCAGGTATCTTCCCAGAATCGAACCTGAGAACCATATCTAACTAAGAAAGTACCAAAATGAAAATAGAATTCCTTGGCCTTCATGACACCATACCAAAAATGTGAATCACCGGGTTTCCAATGAACTTGAGAAATGGCTTTGGACCCCACGTATTTGCTATGAATGATTTCCTACCATACTCCATTCTCAGTGAGTAATTTGTAAACCCATTTACTCAGAAGAGCGATGTTTTTAATCTCAAGATCTTAAATTATAAGCCCCCTTGACTTTCAGGTCGGCATAATACTGTCCACCTAGCCAGTCGATATTTCTTAGATTCATTATCACATTGCCAAAAAAATCTGGATCTCAAGTAATCCAAACGCTGAAGAACCCCTTTCAGTAAGTGGAAGAATGACAACATGTGTAGAACCATATTGCTGAGGACGGAATTGATCAAAATCAATCTCCCCCCATATGACAAGAGTTTGGCTTTCCAACTGGCTAGCCGTTTCTCAAGTCTCTCTTCCACAAGTTTCCACTCAGCGATAGTTAAGCACCAATAGTGAATCGGAATACCTAGATACCTAATCGGGAACTGCCCAAGCTGGCAGCCAAAAATGTCAGCATACTCAGCTGCGGACTCTGCAGCGTCGCCAAAGCAGAAAAGCTCGCTCTTATGAAAATTAATTTTGAGACCAGAGAGCTCTTCAAATGCGCATAAAAGTAGCTTGAGGTTTCTTGCTTTATCCAGGTCATTATCCATAAAAACAATAGTGTCATCTGTGAAGGAAATATGCCCTAGAGGCAATAATAAGTTGTTATTTATATTTTCTTATATCATGATAAATGTTTATTATTCATGCTAGAATTGTATTAACCGGAAACGTGATACATGTGTGGATACATAGACAAAACACCGTGTCCCTAGTAAGCCTCTACTAGACTAGCTCGTTGATCAAAGATGGTTAAGTTTCCTAACCATAGACAAGTGTTGTCATTTGATTAATAGGATCACATCATTAGGAGAATGATGCGATGGACAAGACCCATCTGTTAGCTTAGCATAATGATCGTTAAGTTTTATTGCTATTGCTTTCTTCATGACTTATACATATTCCTTTGAATATGAGATTATGCAACTCCGGGATACCAGAGGAATACCTTGTGCACTATCAAATGTCACAACGTAACTGGGTGATTATAAAGATGCTCTACAGGTATCTCCAAAGGTGTTTGTTGGGTTGGCATAGATCGAGATTAGGATTTGTCACTCCGACTATCGGAGAGGTATCTCTGGGCCCTCTCGGTAATGCACATCATAATAAGCCTTGCAAGCAATGTGACTAATGAGTTAGTTGTGGGATGATGCATTATGGAACGAGTAAAGAGACTTGCCAGTAACGAGATTGAACTAGGTATGGAGATACCGACGATTGAATCTCGGGCAAGTAACATACCGATGACAAAGGGAATAACGTATGTTGTCATAACAGTTTGACCGATAAAGATCTTCATAGAATATGTGGGAGCCAATATGAGCATCTAGGTTCCGCTATTGGTTATTTACCGGAGAGCTGTCTCGGTCATGTCTACATAGTTCTCAAACCCGTAGGGTCCGCACGCTTAACGTTCGATGACGATTTGTATTATATGAGTTATGTGATTTGGGAACCAAATGTTGTTCGGAGTCCCGGATGAGATCACGGACATGACGAGGAGTCTCAAAATGGTCAAGAGGTAAAGATTCATATATAGGACAATAGTATTTGGACACCGGAAGTGTTCCGGGGGTACCGGGTACGTATCGGGTCACCGGAAGGGGTTCCAGGCTACCCCCGGCAAACTATATGGGCCTATTGGGCCAAGAGGGGAAACACAGCAGCCAGCATGGGCTGCTGCGCCCCCATTACTCACCGAATAGGAAGAGGAAGGGAAAAGGGGAAGACAGAAGGAAGGGGAGGCAATTTGGTCTCCCCCTTCCTTCCCTCCTCTCTCCCCTTTCCTTCCCTCTCCGGAAAAGATGCTAAGGGGGGAGGCGAATTGGACAAGGCCCCCAAGTAGGATTCCTCCTACTTGGGGCGCCCCATGGCTGTTCCCCTCCCCCTCTCACCTATATATATCCCCCCCCCCCCCCCCCCCCCCCCCCCCCCCCCCCCCCCCCCCCCCCCCCCCCCCCCCCCCCCCCCCCCCCCCCCCCCCCCCCCCCCCCCCCCCCCCCCCCCCCCCCCCCCCCCCCCCCCCCCCCCCCCCCCCCCCCCCCCCCCCCCCCCCCCCCCCCCCCCCCCCCCCCCCCCCCCCCCCCCCCCCCCCCCCCCCCCCCCCCCCCCCCCCCCCCCCCCCCCCCCCCCCCCCCCCCCCCCCCCCCCCCCCCCCCCCCCCCCCCCCCCCCCCCCCCCCCCCCCCCCCCCCCCCCCCCCCCCCCCCCCCCCCCCCCCCCCCCCCCCCCCCCCCCCCCCCCCCCCCCCCCCCCCCCCCCCCCCCCCCCCCCCCCCCCCCCCCCCCCCCCCCCCCCCCCCCCCCCCCCCCCCCCCCCCCCCCCCCCCCCCCCCCCCCCCCCCCCCCCCCCCCCCCCCCCCCCCCCCCCCCCCCCCCCCCCCCCCCCCCCCCCCCCCCCCCCCCCCCCCCCCCCCCCCCCCCCCCCCCCCCCCCCCCCCCCCCCCCCCCCCCCCCCCCCCCCCCCCCCCCCCCCCCCCCCCCCCCCCCCCCCCCCCCCCCCCCCCCCCCCCCCCCCCCCCCCCCCCCCCCCCCCCCCCCCCCCCCCCCCCCCCCCCCCCCCCCCCCCCCCCCCCCCCCCCCCCCCCCCCCCCCCCCCCCCCCCCCCCCCCCCCCCCCCCCCCCCCCCCCCCCCCCCCCCCCCCCCCCCCCCCCCCCCCCCCCCCCCCCCCCCCCCCCCCCCCCCCCCCCCCCCCCCCCCCCCCCCCCCCCCCCCCCCCCCCCCCCCCCCCCCCCCCCCCCCCCCCCCCCCCCCCCCCCCCCCCCCCCCCCCCCCCCCCCCCCCCCCCCCCCCCCCCCCCCCCCCCCCCCCCCCCCCCCCCCCCCCCCCCCCCCCCCCCCCCCCCCCCCCCCCCCCCCCCCCCCCCCCCCCCCCCCCCCCCCCCCCCCCCCCCCCCCCCCCCCCCCCCCCCCCCCCCCCCCCCCCCCCCCCCCCCCCCCCCCCCCCCCCCCCCCCCCCCCCCCCCCCCCCCCCCCCCCCCCCCCCCCCCCCCCCCCCCCCCCCCCCCCCCCCCCCCCCCCCCCCCCCCCCCCCCCCCCCCCCCCCGCATATAAGAGATCAAAGAAACTCAAATAACTTTCATGGATAAAAAGAGATAGATCTGATCATAAACTCAAAGTTCATCGGATCCCAATAAACACACCGCAAAAGAATTACATTATATGGATCTCCAAGAGACCATTGTATTGAGAATCAAACAAGAGAGAGGAAGCCATCTAGCTACTAACTACGGACCCGAAGGTCTACAAAGAACTACTCACGCATCATTGGAGAGGCACCAATGGAAGTGGTGAACCCCTCCGTGATGGTGTCTAGATTGGATCTGGTGGTTCTGGACTCTATGGCGGTTGGAATTGATTTTTGTCAACTCCCCTAGGGTTTCTGGAATATTGGGGTATTTATAGAGCAAAGAGGCGATCCGGGGGGCACTCGAGGTGGGCACAACCCACCAGGGCGCCCATGGGCCCCCAGGCGCGCCCTGGTGTGTTGTGCTCCCCTCGGAGCACCCCCCCAGGTGCTTCTCTGGCCCATTGGGTGTCTTCTGGTCCAAAAAAATCCACAAAAAGTTTCATTGCGTTTGGACTCCGTTTGGTATTGATTATCTGCGATGTAAAAAACATGCAAAAAACAGCAACTGGCACTTGGCACTATGTCAATAGGTTAGTACCAAAAATGATATAAAATGACTATAAAATGATTATAAAACATCCAAGATTGATAATATAACAACATGGAACAATAAAAAATTATAGATACGTTGGAGACGTATCAAAGGTTAAAACAGCAAACTTGATGAAACATCATTGTGGTTTTGATGCGTAGGTAAGAACGGTTCTTACTAGAAGCCCGTAGCAGCCACGTAAAACTTGCAACAACAAAGTAAAGGATGTCTAACTTGTTTTTGCAGGGCATGTTGTGATGTGATATGGTCAAGAAATGATGTGATATATGTTGTTGTATGAGATGATCATGTTTTGTAGAAGTTATCAGCAACTGGCAGGAGCCTTATGGTTGTCGCTTTATTGTATGAAATGCAATCACCATGTAATTGCTTTACTTTATTACTATGCGTTAGCGATAGTTGTAGAAGCAATAGCTGGCGAGACGACAATGACGCTACGATGGAGATCAAGGTGTCATGCCGGTGACGATGGAGATCATGACGGTGCTTTGGAGATGGAGATCAAAGGCACAAGATGATGATGGCCATATCATGTCACATATTTTGATTGCATGTGATGTTTATCTTTTATGCATCTTATTTTGCTTAGCACGGCAGTAGCATTATAAGATGATCCCTTACCAAAATTTCAAGGTATAAGTGTTCTCCCTGAGTTTGCACCGTTGCGACAGTTTGTCGTGCTAAGACACCACGTGATGATCGGGTGTGATAACCTCTATGTTCACATACAATGGGTGCAAGACAGTTTTGCACATGCAGAATACTTAGGTTAAACTTGACGAGCCTAGCATGTACAGACATGGCCTCGGAACACTGCAGACCAAAAGGTCAAACGTGAATCATATAGTAGATATGATCAACATAGAGATGTTCACCATTGAAAACTACTCCATCTCAAGTGATGATCGGACATGGTTTAGTTGATATGGATCACTGATACGTCTTTAATGTATCTATAATTTATGAAGTATTCATGCTGTTTATTTAACATTCTTGGATGTTTTACAATCATTTTATATCAACTTTATATCATTTTTTGGGACTAACCTATTGATCCAGTGCCCAGTGCCAGTTGTTGTTTTTGCTTGTTTTTTACATCGCAGGAAATCAATATCAAACGAATTCCAAACACCGCGAAACTTTTTGTGGATTTTTATGGACCAGAAGACCACCAATGGGCTAGAGCAGCACCTGGGGGTTGCCCCGAGGGGGGCACAACCCACCAGGGCGCACCTGGGGGCCCAGGCGCGCCCAGGTGGGTTATGCCCACCTCGGTGGCCTCCCGCACCCCCTCTTTACCCTATAAATTCCCAAATATTCCGAAAACCCTCGAGGTTAACCTAGATGAGAAGTTCCGCCACCGCAAGGCTCTGTAGCCACTGAAAACCAATCTAGACCCTGTTCTGGCACCCTGCCGGAGGGGCCCCCCCCCCCCCCCCCCCCCCCCCCCCCCCCCCCCCCCCCCCCCCCCCCCCCCCCCCCCCCCCCCCCCCCCCCCCCCCCCCCCCCCCCCCCCCCCCCCCCCCCCCCCCCCCCCCCCCCCCCCCCCCCCCCCCCCCCCCCCCCCCCCCCCCCCCCCCCCCCCCCAGATGACACGATCTTGATGTATCACGGGCTTTGTTAATATAGTTGGATCATATGGTGTTTTCCCCTCTCTATCTTGTGATGAATTGAGTTTTCCCTTTGAGATTTTGTTTTATCGGATTGAATACTTTTTTGGATTTGAGAACACTTTATGTATGTCTTGCATATGAATACTCGTGGTGACAATGGGGTATCATATTGATTCACTTGATATATGTTTTGGCACTCAACTTGCGGATTCCCGAGGTGACATTGGGGTAATCTATGCATAGGGGTTGATGCACGTTCTTGTCTTTGTTTCTCCGGTAGAAATCTTGGGGCACTCTTTTAGGTTCTTTGTGTTGGATTGAGTATTATGAATCTGAAATTATTTGGTGTTATTTTAGTACGAACTCTTGGATAGATCGATCGGAAAGAATAGATTCGAGGTGGTTTCGTACCCTACAAACGATTTCTTCTTATGTTCTCCGCTAGATAGGAACTTTGGAGTGATTCTTCATCGCACTTTGAGGGATGGTTATATGATCCAATTATATTAGCATTGTTGAGAGATTGCACTAGCCAAAGTACGGACCCTAGGCCTCATTTTCAAGCATTGCATTACCATTTGTGCTCTGTTTTATCAATTGCTACCTTGCTGTTTTTATTGTTCTTATTACAAAAATCAATATCTACTATCCATATTACACTTGTATCACCATATCTTCGCCGAACTAGTGCACCTATACAAATTACCATTGTATTTGGTGTGTTGGGGACACAAGAGACTTCTTATTATTTGGTTGCAGGGTTGTTTGAGAGAGACCATCTTCATCCTACGCCTCCCACGGATTGATAAACCTTAGGCCATCCACTTGAGGGAAAATTGCTACTATCCTACAAAACTCTGCGCTTGGAGGCCCAACACGTGTCTACAAGAATAAAGTTGCGTAGTAGACATCAAGCTCTTTTCTGGCGCTGTTGCCGGGGAGGTGAGTGCTTGAAGGTATATCTTTAGATCTTGCAATTGAATCTTTTAGTTTCTTGTTTTATCACTAGTTTGGTTTATAAAAATAAAACTACATAAAAAATGGATTTCAGGTTGCATCATATTATTGATCATCTTTATAATATCTTTCTTGAAAATGATGGATCGGAAAATTGTGCTCAATTGTTAGAAGAAGAAGTGAATAAAATGTTTGCCACAAAATATTTGGATGATGAGCATGATTGCAATGTTGTTAGTATGAATTCTTTTAATATCCATGATGCTAATGATATGCAAAGCCATAAGCTTGGGGATGCTATATTTGATGAAGATGATATTTTTAGTCCCCCAAGTTTTGATGAGAAAATTTATTATGATGATTGCATGCCTCCTATTTATGATGATTATTGATGAAAGTGGATTCAGAGATGTCATGACTTTATTTGATGATGAATCCACTATTTTGGAAGAGGTTGCAATTGATTATGACAACAAAGTTGCTATCTATGATGATTATGGTGATGACATGTATGCTATATTTAATAATGATAACCATGAAACTTGTCATCATGATTTTAATTTTCAATCCCATGATAGTTATTTTGTTGAGTTTGCTCCCACTACTATTGATGAGAAGAAATTTGCTTATGTGGAGAGTAATAAGTTTTCTATGCTTTTGTGTCATGAAAAGAATGCTTTATGTGATGGTTATATTTTTGAATTTCTTCATGATGCTACTGAAAATTATTATGAGGGAGGAACTTATGCTTGTAGGAATTGCAATAATATCAAGTTTCCTCTCTATGTGTTGAATGTTCTGAAGTTATGCTTGTTTTGCCTTCCTATGCTAGTTGATTCTTGTTCTCATAAGTTGTTTGCTCACAAAATCCCTATGCATAGGAAGTGGGTTAGACTTAAATGTGCTAGTCATGTGCTTCACGATGCTCTCTTTGTGTTTCAATTCTTATCTTTTATGCGAGCATCATTGAAATCATCATGCCTAGCTTAAAAGGCATTAAAGAAAAGCGCTTGTTGGGAGACAACCCAACACTTTTACCTACTGTTTTTGTGTGTTCACATGATTAGGCTACTGTAGTGATCATGTTTTATTGCTTTCGTTTCAATAAAGTGCCAAGTAAGACCTTTGGGATGGCTTACGGTGATAGTTGATTTGATCTTGCTGCAAAACAGAAAATTTTGCGCTCAGGAAAACAATTCTCCATTTTAACAGAAGCGTGATAAAATGCTGATTCTTTTTGTAGAAGATTAATAGACAAATTACCCAGGTTTTCCTATTCTTTCAGAATTTTTGGAGTAGCAGAAGTATGGTTGGAGTACAGATTACTACAGATTGTTCTATTTTTGACAGATTCTGTTTTCAATGCATAGCTTGTTTGTTTTATAGTTTCTATGGCTTATATTGCTCAATATAAATTGTGGAAATGATATGCTACAGTAGGAATTGTGTGGAAACAATTATGAATCTTGTCTTTGACAGTACCAAAGCGAAATGGTTTGCTCTTTATCATACTAACCTATCTCACGAAGTTCCGTTAAGTTTTGTGTGATTGAAGTTTTCAAGTTTTGGGTGAGATGTCGATATGAGGAGAATAAGGAGTGACAACACCCTAAGCTTGGGGATACCCAAGGCACCCCAAGGTAATATTCAAGGAAGATCCAAGCAACTAAGCCTGGGGATGCCCCGGAAGGCATCCCCTCTTTCGTCTTCAACATTATCGGTAACCTCACTTGGAGCTATGTCTTCATTCGTCACATGATATGAGTTTTACTTGGAGTGTCATTTTACTTTGTTAGGATTTGCTTGATGTTATTTAGAATAATGTTTTGCATCTTTTATTTCAATAAAAGTGGCAATGATAGCCTTTGCCATGCTTATTTTGCAAGTATACATGTTGCTATTTGAAAATAGAAAGTTTACCACTGTTGCAAAAATTCCCTAGAAAAGTCAGAATGTGATAAAATGTTGAAACTTTTTGCATAATAATCTCTGATAAATTTTATACAGTGTGGCAAATTTTCATAACTTTTGGAGTTAGGGAAGTATTGATACTCTTGCATTCTTTACAGACTGTACTGTTTTGGCAGATTGCTGTTATGTTTGCATTGTTTGCATATGTTTGCTTGTTTAATGATTATATTTGAGGATATGAGTATTAAATATGCAGAGGCATTTAGTATGAAATGTTGAATAATAACTTAGTAATTTTCTACAGTAGATAATGATAAGGTTTTTGCATTGGTTTATACTAACTTATCTCACGAGTTCTTGTTGAGTTTTGTATGGACGAAGCTTTTGAGATTTAGGAAAACCGTGATATGAGAAGAATTAAGGAGACACAAAAGCTCAAGCTTGGGGATGCCCAAGGCATCCCAAGATTATATTTCAAGAAGTCTCAAGTATCTAAGCTTGGGGATGCCCCGGTAGGCATCCCACCTTTCTTCTTCAACAATTATCGGTTAGTATCGGTTGAGCCTAAGTTTTTGCTTCTTCACATGATGTGTGCTATTCTTAGAATGTCATTTTATTTTAATTTTGCTTGCTGTTTTAATAAAATACTTAGATCTTAAAGTTTTTAAACAAAATAGAGTCCTCAAATAGTTACTAGGGAGGCTAGGTAAGCGGCATTCACATCCCGTCAACGAAGCTCTTTTCTAAGGAATTGCTCTAGTGCTTCACTTATATCTTTTTGAGCACGGTGTGCTTTAGTATTTTTGAAGAAATTCTCTCTTGCTTCACTTAAATTAATTTGAGAGAAAGAAATATTATGCTCATGATCTTCATTTATATCTTTTTGGAGTAGCTTGTCATTTACTCTTGTGCTTCACTTATATCCTATGAGTAAATTGTTGAATAAATTGAATGTCATGAGGTTGAAATCATATCATGCCTAGTGGTAGCTTCACATTGGGTTTAGAAAGTGAAATCTTTTGAGGCTTGACAATCACAATATTGGTCATACAAGCAATTCACGAATAATTAGTATAAGGAAGAGAACTTTCACATGCAAATACACTATCTTGGAAATCTTTTGTGATTGTGAGCCCCCATCAAAATATTATATGCCAATTTTTTTGACGTTGGACAAGTAAGACAACGTAATGGTTTATGTTTGTTCATATTCACATAGAAGTTATATTGTCATAGATCATTCAACATGTGGTGCTTGCCCCCCATCTTTGCTAGCCAAAAATTCCGCACCAAGTAGAGATACTACTTGTGCATCCAAAAACCCTTAAACCCAAATCTTATTTTCAAGAGTCCACTATACCTACCTAAGGATTGAATAAGATCCTTCAAGTAAGTTGTCATTGGTGCAATAAGGCAATAAAAATTGCTTCTAAAAGTGGTAGATCATTTACTGTAAGAGAAAATTGAGCGTTGTACGAACTTGTGATGTCAAAGAATAAAAGTGACAGACTGCATAATAAAGGTTGCTATCATAAGGGGAAATATAACGTGATGTTCTTTTGCACTAAGGGGTTGAGCATACAAACAAATAAGCGCATGGCAACCTCTGCTTCCCTCTGCGAAGGGCCTATCCTTTACTTTTATGTATTTACTTTTATACAAGAGTCAAAGTTTTTTCTCTCTATTCCTTTTTATTTTCTCCTTTGGCAAGCATCATGTGGTGAGGCAATATCTAGGCACATATGTCCAGTTGAATATGGGTAGCATGAGTTATTATTGCTGACATCACCCATGAGGTGAATACGTTGGGAGGCGAAATTATAAGCCCCTATCTTTCTATGTGTCCGGTTGAAATGTTTTGCTCATGTGTATGCGGTGAGTGTTAGCAATCATAGAAGACTATAAGATGGTTGAGTATGTGGAGCTCTTACTTAAACTCCGTTGAATAAGTTGAATTGCAATTGCTTGGTGACTAAGAACATAGGTTGTTGAGTTTCAAGAGAGTTCATCGTTTGAACCTTAACATGTGAATTGGTTGCTACTTTAACATGAGAAGTTTTATAAGAAAGAGTTGCTGTTATGATGCTAGGAAAAGTGATTGAAATTATCATTGATCAAACTTATGCACTTTGCTAGCATTCACACTTCATAAATTATTTCTTTTATCATTTACCTACTCGTGGACGACTAGGAATTAAGCTTGGGGATGCTGATACGTCTCCAACGTATCTATAATTTATGAAGTATTCATGCTGTTTATTTATCATTCTTGGATGTTTTACAATCATTTTATAGCAACTTTACATCATTTTTTGGGACTAACCTAGTGACCCAGTGCCAGTTGTTTTTTGCTTGTTTTTTACATCGTAGGAAATCGATATCAAACGGAGTCCAAACAACACAAAACTTTTTGTGGATTTTTTATGCACCAGAAGACCACCAATGGGAGCAGCACCTAGGGGGTGCCCCGAGGTGGGCACAACCCACCAGGGCGCGCCCAGGTGGGTTGTGCCCACCTCGATGGCCTCCCGCACCCCCTCTTTACCCTATAAATTCCCAAATATTCCAAAAACCCTCGGGGTTAACCTAGATGAGAAGTTCCGCCGCCGCAAGGCTCTGTAGCCACCGAAAACCAATCTAGACCCCGTTCTGGCACCCTGCCGGAGGGGGGGGAATCATCTCCGGTGGCCATCTTCATCATCCCGGCGGCCACCATGATGAGGAGGGAGTAGGGCTGAAGGTTTGTACCGGTAGCTATGTGTTTAATCTCTCTCTCTCTCTCTCGTGTTCTTGAGATGTCACGATCTTGATGTATCGCGGGCTTTGTTAATATAGTCGGATCATATGGTGTATTCCCCTCTCTATCTTGTGATGAATTGAGTTTTCCCTTCGAGATTTCGTTTTATCGGATTGAATACTTTTTTTGGATTTGAGAACACTTTATGTATGTCTTGCATATGAATACTCGTGGTGACAATGGGGTATCATATTGATTCACTTGATATATGTTTTGGCACTCAACTTGCGGATTCCCGAGGTGACATTGGGGTAATCTATGCATAGGGGTTGATGCACGTTCTTGTCTTTGTTTCTCCGGTAGAAATCTTGGGGCACTCTTTGAGGTTCTTTGTGTTGGATTGAGTATTATGAATCTGAAATTATTTGGTGTTATTTTAGTACGAACTCTTGGATAGATCGATCGGAAAGAATAGCTTCGAGGTGGTTTCGTACCCTACAAACGATTTCTTCTTATGTTCTCCGCTATATAGGAACTTTGGAGTGATTCTTCATCGCACTTTGAGGGATGGTTTTATGATCCAATTATATTAGCATTGTTGAGAGATTGCACTAGCGAAAGTACGGACCCTAGGCCTCATTTTCAAGCATTCCAATACCGTTTGTGCTCCGTTTTATCAATTGCTACCTTGATGTTTTTATTGTTCTTATTACAAAAATCAATATCTACTATCCATATTACACTTGTATCACCATCTCTTCGCCGAACTAGTGCACCTATACAAATTACCATTGTATTTGGTGTGTTGGGGACACAAGAGACTTCTTATTATTTGGTTGCAGGGTTATTTGAGAGAGACCATCTTCATCCTACGCCTCCCACGGATTGATAAACCTTAGGTCATCCACTTGAGGGAAAATTGCTACTGTCCTACAAAACTCTACACTTGGAGGCCCAACACGTGTCTACAAGAATAAAGTTGCGTAGTAGACATCAATCACGTGATCATTTAGATGACTCAAGGGATGTCTATCTAAGTGGGTGTTCTTAAGTAATATGATTAATTGAACTTAATTTATCATGAACTTAGTCCTGATAGTATTTGCATATCTATGTTGTAGATCAATAGCTCGCGTTGTAGCTCCCCTATGTTTTTTGATATGTTCCTAGAGAAAACTAAGTTGAAAGATGATAGTAGCAATGATGCGGACTGGGTCCGTGATCTGAGGATTATCCTCATTGCTGCACAAAAGAATTATGTCCTTGATGCACCACTAGGTGACAAACCTGTTGTAGGAGCAGATGCAGACGTTATGAACATTTTGCAAGCTCGGTATGATGACTACTTGATAGTTTAGTGCACCATGCTTTACGGCTTAGAACCGGGACTTCAAAAATGTTTTGAACGCCATGGGGCATATGAGATGTTCCAAGAAGCTGAAAATGATATTTCAGACTCATGCCCGTGTTAAGAGGTATGAGACCTCTGACAAGTACTTTGCCTACAAGATGGAGGAGAATAGCTCAGCTAGTGAACATGTGCTCAGAATGTCTGGATACAACAATCACTTGAATCAAGTGGGAGTTAATCTTCCAGATAAGATAGTGATTGACAGAGTTCTCTAGTCACTATCACCAAGTTACTAGAACTTCGTGATGAACTATAATATGCAAGGGATGACAAAAACGATTCCCAAGCTCTTCGCGATGCTGAAATCGGCGAAGGTGGAAATCAAGAAAGAACATCAAGTGTTGATGATTAACAAGACCACTAGTTTCAAGTAAAAGGGCAAGGGAAAGAAAGGGAACTTCAAGAAGAATGACAAGCAAGTTATCATTCTCGGGAAGAAGCCCAAAGCTGGACCCAAGCCTGAAACTGAGTGCTTCTACTACAAAGGAAATGGTCACTGGAAGCGGAACTGCCCCAAATACTTGGCGGATAAGAAGGATGGCAAAGTGAACTAAGGTATATTTGATATACATGTTATTGATGTGTACTTTACTAGTGTTCGTAGTAGCCCCTTAGTATTTGATACCGGTTCAGTTGCTAAGATTAGTAACTCAAAACAGGAGTTACAAAATGAACAGAGACTAGTTGAGGGCGAAGTGACGATGTGTGTTGGAAGAGATTCCAAGGTTGATAAGATCACCATCGCATACTCCCTCTACCTTCGGGATTAGTGTTGAACCTAAATAAATGTTATTTGGTGTTTGCGTTTAGCATGAATATGATTGGATCATGTTTATTGCAATACGGTTATTCATTTAAATCAGAGAATAATTGTTGTTCTGTTTACATGAATAAAACCTTCTATGGTCATACACCCAATGTAAATGGTTTATTGAATCTCGATCGTAGTAATACACATATTCATAATATTGATGTCAAAAGATGCAAAGTTGATAATGATAATGCAACATACTTGTGGCACTACCGCTTAGGTCATATTGGTGTAAAGCGCATGAAGAAACTCCATGCAGATGGGCTTTTGGAATCACTTGATTATGAATCATTTGATGCTTGCGAACCATGCCTCATGGGCAAGATGACTAAAACTCCGTTCTCCGGAACAATGGAGCGAGCTAATAACTTATTGGAAATAATACATACCGATGTATGCGGTCCAATGAGTGTTGAGGCACGTGGCGGGTATTGTTATTTTCTGACCTTCACAGATGATTTGAGCAGATATGGGTATATCTACTTGATGAAACACAAGTCTGAAACATTTGAAAAGTTCAAAGAATTTTAGAGTGAAGTGGAGAATCATCGTAACAAGAAAATAAAAGTTTCTACGATCTGATCGCGGAAGCGAATATTTGAGTTACGAGTTTGGCCTTCATTTAAAACAATGTGGAATAGTTTCACAACTCACGCCACCTGGAACACCACAGCGTAATGGTGTGTCCGAACGTCGTAACCGTACTTTATTAGATATGGTGCGATCTATGATGTCTCTTACCGATTTACCACTATCATTTTGGGGTTATGCATTAGAGACAGCTGCATTCACTTTAAATAGGGCACCATCTAAATCTGTTGAGACGACACCGTGTGAACTGTGGTTTGGCAAGAAACCTAAGCTGTCGTTTCTTAAAGTTTGGGGTTGCGATGCTTATGTGAAAAAACTTCAGCCTGATAAGCTCAAACCCAAATCGGAGAAGTGCGTCTTCATAGGATACCCAAAAGAAACTGTTGGGTACACCTTCTATCACAGATCCGAAGGCAAGATCTTTGTTGCTAAGAATGGATCCTTTCTAGAGAAGGAGTTTCTCTCAAAAGAAGTGAGTGCGAGGAAAGTAGAACTTGATGAGGTAATTGTACCTTCTCTCGAATTGGAAAGTAGCTCATCACAGAAAACCGTTCCCGTGATGCCTACACCAACTAGAGAGGAAGCTAATGATAATGATCATGAAACTTCGGATCAAGTTACTACCGAACCTCGTAGGTCAACCAGAGCACGTTTCGCACCAGAGTGGTACGGTAATCTTGTTCTGGAGGTCATGTTACTAGACATGATGAACCTACGAACTATGAGGAAGCGATGATGAGCCCAGATTCCACAAAATGGCTTGAGGCCATGAAATCTGAGAT
Organism: Thinopyrum obtusiflorum; assembly: GCA_036873465.1. Lineage (NCBI taxonomy): Eukaryota > Viridiplantae > Streptophyta > Magnoliopsida > Poales > Poaceae > Thinopyrum > Thinopyrum obtusiflorum. The sequence continues at coordinate 40,860 of JAAAWM010011847.1, forward strand.
CGGATCCATGTATGAGAACAAAGTATGGACTTTGGTTGACTTGCCCGATGATCGGCAAGCCATAGAGAATAAATGGATCTTCAAGAAGAAGACTGACGCTGATGGTAATGTTACTGTCTACAAAGCTCGACTTGTTGCGAAAGGTTTTTGACAAGTTCAAGGAGTTGACTACGATGAGACCTTCTCACCCGTAGCGATGCTTAAGTCTGTCTGAATCATGTTAGAAATTGCAGCATTTTATGATTATGAAATCTGGCAAATGGACATCAAAACTGCATTCCTTAAAGGATTTCTTAAAGAAGAGTTGTATATGATGCAACTAGAAGGTTTTTTCTATCCTAAAGGTGCTAACAAAGTGTGCAAGCTCCAGCTATCCATTTATGGACTGGTGCAAGCATCTCGGAGTTGGAATATACGCTTTGATGAGGTGATCAAAGCATATGGTTTTATACAGACTTTTGGAGAAGCCTGTATTTACAAGAAAGTGAGTGGGAGCTCTGTAGCATTTCTAATATTATATGTGGATGACATATTGTTGATTGGAAATGATATAGAATTTCTGGATAGCATAAAAGGGTACTTGAATAAGAATTTTTCAATGAAAGACCTCGGTGAAGCTACTTATATATTGGGCATCAAGATCTATAGCGATAGATCAAGACGCTTAATAGAACTTTCACAAAACACATACCTTGACAAGATTTTGAAGAAATTCAAAATGGATCAGTTAAAGAAAGGGTTCTTGCCTGTGTTGCAAGGTGTGAAGTTGAGTAAGACTCAAAGCCCGACCACGGCATAAGATAGAGAGAGAATGAAAGTCATTCCCTATGCCTCAGCCATAGGTTCTATAAAGTATGCCATGCTGCGTACCAGACATATTGTGTACCTTACCATGAGTTTGGCAATGGGGTACAATAGTGATCCAGGAGTAGATCACTAGACAGCGGTCAAAATTATCCTTAGGATTAAGGTAATGTTTCTCGGTTATGGAGGTGACAAAGAGTTCGTCGTAAAGAGTTACGTCGATGCAAGCTTTGACACTGATCTAGATGACTCTAAGTCTCAATCTAGATACATAATGAACGTGGGAGCAATTAGCTAGAGTAGCTCCATGCAGAGCATTGTAGACATAGAAATTTGCAAAATACATACGGATCTGAATGTGGCAGACCTGTTGACTAAACTTCTCTCACAAGCAAAACATGATCACACCTTAGTACTCTTTGGGTGTTAATCACATAGCGATGTGAACTAGATTATTGACTCTAGTAAACCCTTTGAGTATTGGTCACATGGCGATATGAACTATGGGTGTTAATCAAATAAAGATATGAACTATTGGTGTTAAATCACATGGCGATGTGAACTAGATTATTGACTCTAGTGCAAGTGGGAGACTGAAGGAAATATGCCCTAGAGGCAATAATAAAGTTGTTATTTATATTTCCTTATATCATGATAAATGTTTATTATTCATGGTAGAATTGTGTTAACCGTAAACTTGATACATGTGTGGATACATAGACAAAACACCGTGTCCCTTGTAAGCCTCTACTAGACTAGCTTGTTGATCAAAGATGGTTAAGTTTCCTAACCATAGACATGTGTTGTTATTTGATTAACGGGATCACATCATTAGGAGAATGATGTGATGGACAATACCCATCCGTTAGCTTAGCATAATGATCGTTATGTTTTATTGCTATTGCTTTCTTCATGACTTATACATATTCCTTTAACTATGAGATTGTGCAACTCCCGGATACCGGAGGAATACCTTGTGTGCTATCAAACGTCACAACATAACTGGGTGATTATAAAGATGCTCTACACGAATCTCCAAAGGTGTTTGTTGGGTTTGCATAGATCGAGATTAGGATTTGTCACTCCGACTATCGGAGAGATATCTCTGGGCCCTCATGGTAATGCACATCATAATAAGCCTTGCAAGCAATGTGACTAATGAGTTAGTTGCAGGATGATGCATTACAGAGCGAGTAAAGAGACTTGCCGGTAACGAGATTGAACTAGGTATGGAGATACCGACGATCGAATCTCGGGCAAGTAACATACCGATGACAAAGGGAATAATGTATGTTGTCATAATGGTTTGACCGATAAAGATCTTCGTAGAATATGTGGGAGCCAATATGAGCATCCAGGTTCCGCTATTGGTTATTGAACGGAGAGGTGTCTCGGTCATGTCTACATAGTTCTCGAACCCGTAGGGTCCGCGCGCTTAATGTTCGATGACGATTTGTATTATATGAGTTATGTGATTTGGTTACCGAATGTTGTTCGGAGTCCCAGATGAGATCACGGACATGACGAGGAGTCTCGAAATGGTTGAGAGGTAAAGATTCATATATAGGACGATAGTATTTGGACACCGGAAGTGTTCCGGGGGTACAGGGTACGTATCGGGTCACCGGAAGGGGTTCCGGGCTACCCCCAGCAAACTATATGGGCATGTTGGGCCAAGAGGGGAAACACAGCAGCCAGCATGGGCTACGCCCCCCTTGCTAGCCGAATAGGAAGAGGAAGGGAAAAGGGGAAGAGAGAAGGAAGGGGAGGCAATTCGGCCTCCCCCTTCCTTCCCTCCTCTCTCCCCTTTCCTTCCCTCTCCGGAAAAGATGGTAGGGTGGGGGCCGAATTGGACAAGGCCCCCAAGTAGGATTCCTCCTACTTGGGGCGCCCCATGGCTGTTCCCCTCCCCCTCCCACCTATATATATGTGGGGAGGGGGCGCCTAGAATACAGAACAAACATTATTAGCCGTGTGCGACGCCCCCCTCCATAGTTTACGCCTCCGGTCATATTCACGTAGTGCTTAGGCGAAGCCCTGCGCGGATCACTTCACCATCACCGTTACCACGTCGTCGTGCTGACGGAACTCTCCCTTGACACTTTGCTGGATCAAGAGTTCGAGGGACGTCATCGAGTTGAACGTGTGCAGAACTCGGAGGTGTCGTACGTTCGGTGCTTGATCGGTCGGAACGAGAAGAAGTTCGACTACATCAACTGCGTTGTCAAACGCTTCCGCTTTCGGTCTACAAGGGTACGTGGACACACTCTCCCCCTCTCGTTGCTATGCATCTCCTAGATAGATCTTGCGTGAGCGTAGGATTTTTTTTTGAAATTGCATGCTACGTTCCCCAACAATCCGCGTATTGTAAAATAGACAGACCTTCTTCTACTATATGGGGAATAACACCGCTAATCTGGCCAGCCACCTTAGCCCTCTGAACAAGGATGGCTAACATATCAGCTGCAATGTTGAACAAAATAGGGGAAATGGGGTTCCCTTGGTGAAGACCCTTCTTAGTCTGAAAATAGTTGCCAACATCATCGGTGACTTTGATAGCCACACTACCTCCAGAAACAAAATTCTCAACCCATCGGCACCATTTTGGTGAAAACCCCTTCATGCATAAAGTTTGCAACAGAAAGGGCCATTTTACTTTATCATAGGCCTTTTTGAAGTCAATTTTAAGGATGACTCCGCTCAACTTTTTACGGGGAAGCTCATGTACAATTTCATGCAATACAACCACTCCATCTAGTATGCTGCGTCCTTGCATAAATGGTGTTTGAGTGGATTTGACCACATGGTTAGCCACCCCATTCAACCGATTTGTTGCAACCTTCATAAAGATTTTAAAGCTAAAGTTTAGAAGGCAAATCAGTCAATATTGTTGAATACGACTAGCCTCCTTAGTCTTGGGCAATAGAATAATTTCCCCAAAGTTTAAACGGGCAATGTCAAGATTTTCGGTATGTAGTTGGTTAAACAACTGAACCAGGTCCACCTTAATCATATCCCAAAAACATTGATAAAACTCTACTGGAAAACCGTCTGGACCTGGGGCCTTGTTGTGTTCCATTTGAAACACCATGGTCTGAATTTCCTCCTCAGTGAACGGAGAGGTTAAGAAATCATTTTTCGCCTCCGAAACTTGAGGGATGTCATGAGTATGAGACTCATCCAGCGTAAAAGGAACTTTCAGTTGAAAGTCCAAAAAGCTCTTTGTAGTACTTAGTAATAAAGTTTCTGAGCAGCACATCCCCCTCGATACGGCCTTCGTCCTGGTCAAGAGCAAAAATACGTATCTTTCTATGCCTTCCATTAGCCATCATTTGAAAGTATTTCGTATTATCATCACCTTGAACAAGCGAGTCGGCCTTGCACTTTTGGTACCATTTAATATCTTCCTCGCGTAAAAGGCGGACAATCTGCTCATTTAGATGGCTTTTTTGCTCAACCTTAACAGCAGAAAGGGGCCTCACCTCCGAAATTTTATCAAGGGCATCGATTAAGGTAGATAGTCGTAACATACCGCTCGCATATACCCTTTTTTGATAAAGGGCATTTTCATCAATCAATACAATAACACTTAGATAATACAAAACGTCCTTCAGGTGCTAATAGTTTCAAGCACGACAAAAACTTGGACTTCCAAAAACTTGACCATGTCTTTTTCCTCCTAGGAACTTTATAGAGTAATAACTTCTTAACCCTCCATCAGCCACCCCATCAGTAAAACTATCATAGGGCCCCTGCCTTCCTTTCTCTGAGGATGATCATTTGCCACTAGTAGAACTCTTACCCGTGTTGCCCTATTTTTGAAACCTTTGGGAATTCTGAAACTATGAAGCTTTATGCATGTGGGGCCTTCTACTCACTCCAAGATGCTTCAAAGCTAGGACGTACAACCTTGGCTTGAGGATAGGCGGGTTCTACACGGACTACACCCATTCCCGATTCCTCTCAATCCTATATATTTTTGTGGAATGCCTCCACTAGCATGGAATGCCTCTCAATCCTACCATTGCCGAGTAAATTTGCACCAAAAATTATCACTAGCAACATATGCAAAGTTTGCTATATACTACTAACTCACCAACTGTGCAACTTCGTGTTTAATTTCGTTGGCGCATGATGAGGTTATCACAATAAAGAGCAAAAATGTGCAAGGCCCTACCAACCATAAGCACACTATGATTCATTAATTGGCTCCCAACACATTGGCACATGCTCTTAGCTATAGTATAATAATATCCATCACTTGGTGGATTGAACGGCAAAAGAGTACATTTCAAATTGTAGTTGTACATTAGGTATTTTATCATTGTTTTCTTCACGTATACCACTTATATTTTCTCGAACAATGAGTAGTGAGTCAGTTCAATAAAAAATGATGTATGCAACTCCACAATTTTGCAAAACACAAATGTCCAGGCTTCAATTATTGAAGCGATTGTTTAGTCTCCTCCTAGCCTCCGACATATGTCCCATAGTTTGGTCAATGCTCTCTTTAGTGTTGGTGGCCACTCTAAATAAACCCATTGGATAATATCACAATTTCCTCCTTCCTACAAACTCAAAAAACAACATCTAGTTCACACAACTGATTTCTTAAATTCCTACAACCTCCTAACAACATTGCCTATATTGCCTACTCTGAATTATTGGTGGACACAATCTGTAAAACAATAGAAGATGTACAATTGATTACATAAATTCCTACAAGCTACACTACATTTCCTGACTGAAAATCACTAATTAATAAAACACATAGTCTGACTAAAGAATAACCAGTGGCCATAATAATTATTCAAATTGCCTTCCTTTTAAGTGTGAACAACTCAACTAATTACACATCACTAACCTCTCCTATGCATCTCAAAAACCTCCTGCGTGTGTGCCGTCCTTCAAAGCTACAAATTTGGCTTCTATGTCTCGGTGATGGCAATGGGAGGTGCATCTCCATTGGCTAGTTTGCAAAAATTGGAGCCATACATGATGTGGTCGCTCTAACAAATCAAATATACGTCACAATTCAGAGGGTTTCTAGCTCAAAACTGGAATTCCCAAATCAATTAGAACCCTAACCCTAGAAATAAGAGTTGTGGTACTCACAACGCTACCAAACAGTTGATGTCTTCACACAATTTCGCCCCCCCCCCCACACAAAACCATGGCAGTGATGCAGCGACGATGACATCAACGAGGCATGGGAGAGCGTGTGAGAGAATGCAAGAGCAAGAGAGAAAGTGACCGAAACCGGCTGGCTCCTGTTTGACCCGCGAGATAATGGTCGTCTTCCGCAAACCTTCCATTTTACAGGTGGGCGCAGCTTGTTGAAAAACGGTTTAGAACGAGCAAATCAACCGATCAGTGCAATTTGTAACCAACCGGCCTCAAAAGTGGTGGGGTTTTTCTATAAAACAAATCCACCACTAAAAACGGAACTTTTTAGGATGAGTAAAAAAAGAATTTTTTTAAGAGATGAGTATTATTTGCTAAACTTTTGCATGTCTATTTTGTTTGTTTTGACGAATTCTATCTAATGAAAAAAATTAAGTGCCTTACTTTTTATCATCTTAGAATAAAACCAAGCACTAACCAATCGAAGTTGCCAAACCACTTCGCTCCAAAAGTCCAAATCAAATGGAGATCTTGAAATTTTGCCATGCACAATGGTTATAATTCAAACAAAAAAATAATATTTTTTATTTTTGAGAACAAACTTACCAATTTTTGGTCATGCCAAATTTTGACCGAGCTAGTTGGGGTTCAGACCAAACACAGCCTAGGTTCTCATGCATCTTCAGCAGCTTGAGGGGATCAGGAAGCTAGTAAAATCTTGGAGATATTCAATAGTTTTCCTGCTTAAGAAAGTGTTGGTCATTTGTTGACTTCTTTACGCTTCTCCAACTTGTACTGTTTACTACCTTGGATTGTTTTTGTTTTTTGTTTTTGGGGTACTTGATTTCGGTGAGAAAAATGTTGCTTGCTCTTCTGTGCACTGAATGTCTCAAATCCTACCCAAGTTCCTAATATAATGATGAAATTTTAGATTTCTTTTAAAAATCCTATTTAAGCAGACTCGACTAATTGTTACCACTTTTTTAGGGGTTTCTCATTTTCCAAAAAAACATCAATTTTTTAGTAATAAATTTCTTGGAATAAAGTAATAATTTCATCTACAATATTTTCAGCAAAAGTAACCAAGTGAGAATATCCACACAGACATTTGTGAAAGGGAACTGGGTTGCCAGAGAGCAGTAGGACCTTTGTCGCATTAATGACAAATTTACAATCACAATGCTATTCGTACTTTTTTGATAAAAGGAGCCTATGCTCCCAATTGAATTTTTTCATACTACAAAACACCCAACAGGTGGATGAACGTTTAATGAAGTGTGTCACCTAGCCGTGGACTTGATCAGCCAAACAAACTCAAGCCGGCAACAGTTTAAAGCATGACAACATCGCTAGCACTACTACACACCAGCAACCCCTTAATATAAAACATACAAAAAGAAGTAGCCGATCCTAAACCATCCAATAAATCTACCATACGGGTCCAACCTTACTTTCTATGAAAAAAACTCAGTAGGCACAAGTAGAAGAAGGTTTGCCCTATTACATTGTGTGTTGAACTTAAGGGAATCTTACAGCTATGAAGCTTTCTGCACACGTGACCTTCACCACACTCCAAGGCGCTTCACAACTCGAAGGTAGACCATAAAAAATTCCTTGCCTCATGGATTCCCTTGATTGACACGGAATGCTTCTCAATCCTACCATCGTTGAGTAAGTTTGTACAAGATATTGTCACTAGCAACATATGCAATGTCTGCTGCTATATACTGGTGACTCGCCAACCATGTGTCTTAGTGTTTAATACCATTGGCCCGTGTGAGTTCATCACAATAAATAAGAAAATGTGAAAGGCCCTACAAACCATAAGCACACTAGCCCTCCCCACATGTTGCTCATCCCTTGCCTCATACTAGCATTATGACTATACACATTTGCACATGCTCTAGCTTCCAGTTGAAGATGCTGCTCATCCATTACATCATATATACTAGAATAATGGCTCCCAACACATTTTTGCATGCTCTTATAGCTATAGTAAAACCAGATCCATCACCAGTAGATTGAATGGCAAGAGAGTACATTTAGAGCTTATGGCACCGTTGTTTTCTTCATGTATAGCACTTATCTTTTCTAGACCAGAGTGGTGAGTCAGTCCAATACAAAATAATGTTAAGCAAGACCATACTTTTGCATCTAAAAAAAATCCAAGATGCAATTATTGAACTGATTCTTCAGCTTCATCTTAGCCTCCAGTATATGCATCGCTGATTCTGTGCAGCCTGGCAGCCACCTCCTCCATGCTATTGCTTTCACTTGGAGAGGACTTGGTGCAGCAAAGGCCAACATTTAGCACAGAAAGCAAACAATATACTCCATTGTCCTTGGCCGATGGAGCTTCTTGGCAAAGTTCCAACTCTTGTACCAGTTGTGGATCAACAATCTGCAACATCTTGTCTGGGAAGTTGACCTATGCAAACTTTGTAATGCTCAATCCATCCTTGAACATGCTATTTGTTGGGCTCCTTTGGATGAATATTTCAAGGGAAATGACCCCAAAGTTGTTTGCAGCGGTAGAAAGTTGACAAGCCCCTCCATATCATGTAGATTTCACATATCAGGAGATTAATTTAATGATGAAATTTTAGATTCTGCGCAACAAAAATGTTTAAGGGCACTAAGTTTTCACCACTTCTTTAAGGGTTTCTCATTTTCTGAAATGAAATTCCAATTTCCTTTGTGATAACTTTCCTCTAATAAAGTAATAATTTTAAATATATATTTTTCAACCAACATAAACAAATGAGGATATGTACATGGACATTTGTGGGAGAAGGAAATGAGTTGCGAGAGGGGAGTAAGACATTTTTCCAATAATGGACATTTTCATGAACCGATATATCAAAGTGATACAACCACACGGAATGAATGTCCGGCCTCTGTATAGCATGATGCACACATCCAACACGTTCAACACATCCAAAAAGAAAATGTGGTTTTACAACAATAATCTAAAAAATCCAGTCTAAGATGGGTTAGATCCTATCTGAAGATTGCATTGTCATCCTTGCTCGAAGAAAACTTCCTTGGACTTATGCTCTAGACAAGTGGATGCCATCATAAAAAGGTATCTGTCCTCCGGCCTCTACAGTATAGACCAAGTAGAGTCATCGTGACAAGCATGAATGACATGTACAAAAGATGAAACACATTTGTTTAACAACAGCATTTATGGACCCAGCATAAGGCTGCCACCCCCACAAGAATATGTGCATAAAATTGTTTTACAATACCCCTTAACAAATTGCCAAACATATTATGCACACTACGAAAGGGGGGTAAAGATTTGAAGCTACGATGAAGAGGGTGTAAGACCTGTGTCGCATGGACATAAATTTAAAATCACAATCATGTTTGTGTCTTTTTTACAGAAGGAGCTTCGGCTCCCTGTTTCATTACATGAAATTGGTAATACAAAATGCCTAGCATGTGCCAACAGTTTAAAGCACAACAAAAACTTGAAATTCTAGAAACTTGACCATGCCTTTTTCCTTCTAGGAACTTCACAGACTAATAACTTCTCAACCTCTATCAACCGCCCCATCAATAAAACGATCATAGGGCCCCAAACTTGCTTCTTCTGAGAATGATCATCTGCCACTAGTAGAAATCTTACCCATGATGCCCTGTTGCTGAAATCTTTGCAAATTCTAAAACTATGAAGGTTTATGCATGTGGGACCTTCTACTCACTCCAAGATGCTCCAAAGCTGGGACGTAGAGCCTTTGCTTGAGGACCGACGGGTTTTGCCTATGCCCATTCCTGATTCTTCTCAAACCTATCATTTTTTGTGGAATGCCTCAGCTAGCACAGAATGCCTCCAACCCTACCATCGGCGAGTAAGTTTGCACGAGAAATTGTCACTAGCAACATATGCAAAGTTTGCTATATACTGATGACTCACCAACTATGCACCTTCGTGTTTAATTATGTTGGAGCATAATGAGTTTATCACAATAAAAAGGAATGTGCAAGGCCCTACCAACCATAAGGACCCTCTGATTCATTAATTGTCTCCCAACACATTTGCACGTGCTATTAGATCTAGTATAGTAAAATCCGTCACTTGGCAGATTGAACAACAAGATAGTACATCTCGAACTGTATTTGTACATGAAGTATTTATCATTGTTTTCTTTGCATATATCACTTATATTTTGTCAAACGAGAAGTGGTTGTCAGTTCAATAAAAAATAATGTACACAACACCAATTTTTTGCAAAAAGCAAATGTACAGATTTCAATTATCGAACTGGTTCTTTAGTCTCCTGCTAGCCTCCAACATATGTCCCGTAGTTTAGTCAATGCTTTCTATAGTGTTGGTGGCCAATCTAAATCAAGCCATTGAATGAAATCACAATTTCCTCCTTCCTATAAATTCATAAAAACAATGTCTAGTTCACACAATTGATTATTTAAATTCCTACAACCTCGAAACAACATTGCCTACTCTGAATTATTAGTGGCCACAATTCATAAAACAACAGAAGATGTACAATTGATTACATAAATTCCTACTAGCTACACCGCATTGCCTGACTGAAAATCCCTAATTAACAAAACATATTGTCTAGCCCCAATATTTATTAAATTGCCTTCTCTCTAAGTATGAACAAATGAACTAATTACACATTAAACTCTCCTACGCATCCCAAAAACCTCCTGCATGTGTGCCATTCTTCAAACACTAACATTTGGCTACTATGGCTCGGTAATGGCAACGGGGAGGTGCTTCTTCATCGGCTAGTCTGCAAAAATCAGTCATAGATGGTGTCGCCATTCTAACAAATCAAATATATGTCAGAAGTCAGAGGGAATCTATCTCAAATCCAATATCCCCAAATCAATTAGAACCTAACCCTAGAAATCAGAGTTGTTGTACTCACATCGCTATCAAACGAGCTGAGTCTTCACACGATTCCATCCCATCCCCCCGCGGAACCATGGCAGAGATACAATGGTGATGATGACGGCGAGGAAGGGAAGAGCACTTGAAAGAGGGGAAGAGTAGGAGAGAGAGTGGCCTAAACGGGCTAGCTCCTATTTAACCACGCGGGCTAATAGTCATGTGTCACATGTTGTCTATTTTTTTGACAGTTGGGCCCGCCCTGCCGGATAATGGTTTATGTTGGTGAAGGAAATATGCCCTAGAGGCAATAATAAAGTTATTATTTATTTCCTTATTTCATGATAAATGTTTATTATTCATGCTAGAATTGTACTAACCGGAAACTTAGTACATGTGTGAATACATAGACAAACAGAGTGTCACTAGTATGCCTCTACTTCACTAGCTCGTTGATCAAAGATGGTTATGTTTCCTAGCCATAGACATGAGTTGTCATTTGATTAACGGGATCACATCATTAAGAGAATGATGTGATTGACTTGACCCATTCCGTTAGCTTAGCACTTGATCGTTTAGTATGTTGCTATTGCTTTCTTCATGACTTATATATGTTCCTATGACTATGAGATTATGCAACTCTCGTTTACCGGAGGAACACTTTGTGTGCCACCAAACGTCACAACGTAACTGGGTGATTATAAAGGTGCTCTACAGGTCTCTCCGAAGGTACTCTGTCACAACGTAAATGGGTGATTATAAAGGTGCTCTACAGGTGTCTCCAAAGGAACTTGTTGAGTTGGCGTATATCAAGATTAGGATTTGTCACTCCGATTGTCGGAGAGGTATCTCTGGGCCCACTCGGTAATACACATCACTATAAGCCTTGCAAGCATTGTAACTAATGAGTTAGTTGCGGGATGATGTATTACGGAAAGAGTAAAGAGACTTGCCGGTAACGATATTGAACTAGGTATTGAGATACCGACGATCGAATCTCGGGCAAGTAACATACCGATGACAAAGGGAACAATGTATGTTGTTATGCGGTTTGACCGATAAATATCTTCGTAGAATATGTAGGGGCCAATATGAGCTTCCAGGTTCCGCTATTGGTTATTGACCGGAGATGTATCTCGGTCATGTCTACATAGTTCTCGAACCCATAGGGTCCGCACGCTTAACGTTCGGTGACGATTTGTATTATAAGTTATGTGATTTGATGCACCGAAGGTAGTTCGGAGTCCCGGATGAGATCGGGGACATGACGAGGAGTCTCGAAATGGTCGAGACGTAAAGATCGATATATTGGACGACTATATTCGGACATCGGAAAGGTTCCGAGTGATTCGGGTATTTTTCGGAGTACCGGTGGAGTTACGGGAATACGGGAGTACATATGGGCCTTAGTGGGCTTTAAGGGAAAAAGAGGAGAAGCCACGAGGGCTGGCCGCGCGCCCCCCATGGGCCTAGTCCGAATTGGGGGGGCCGCGCGCCCCCCCATGGGCTAGTCCGAATTGGACTAGGGGGAGGGCAGCGCCCCCTCCTTCCTTCTCTTTCCCCCTCCTTCCTTCTTCTCCTAGTAGGACTAGGAAAGGGGGGAGTCCTACTCCTACTAGGAGGAGGATTCCTCCCTCCCTTGGCACGCCTATGAGGGGCCGGCCGGCCTCCCCCTCCTTCCTTTATATACGTGGGGAGGGGGGCACCCTAGAACACACAAGTTAACAATTGATCATTGATCTCTTAGCCGTGTGCGGTGCCCCCCTCCACCATAATCCACCTCGATCATATCGTAGCGGTGCTTAGGCGAAGCCCTGCGTCGGTAGCATCATCATCACCGTCACCATGCCGTCGTGCTGACGAAACTCTCCTGTGAAGCTTTGCTGGATCGGAGCTCGCGGGACGTCATCGAGTTGAACGTGTGCTGAACTCGGAGGTGCCGTGCGTTCGGTACTTGGATCGGTCGGATCGTGAAGACATACGACTACATCAACCGCGTTGTGCTAACGCTTCCGCTTTCGGTCTACGAGGGTACGTGGGCACACTCTCCCCTCTCGTTGCTATGAATCACCATGATCCTGTGTGTGCGTAGGAAAATTTTGAAATTACTACGTTCCCCAACAAGAAACCCCCCTAAATAACCCTAGAGCAGAAGTTCCACCGCCGCAAGCCTCTGTAGCCATGAAAAAACAATCTAGACCCCGTTCCGGCACCCTGCCGAGGGGGAAATCATCATCGATGGCCATCTTCATTATCCCGGCGGCCACCATGATGAGGAGGGAGTAGTCCACCCTTGGGGCTGAGGGTTTGTACCAGTAGCTATGTGTTTAATCTCTCTCTCTCTCTCGTGTTCTTGAGATGGCACCATCTTGATGTATCGCGGGCTTTGTTATATAGTCGGATCATATGGTGTTTTCCCCTCTCTATCTTGTTGTGATGAATTGAGATTTCCCTTTGAGATTTCGTTTTATCAGATTGAATACTTTTATGGATTTGAGAGCACTTGATGTATGTCTTGCTATGAATACCCGTGGTGACAATTGGGTATCATATTGATTCGCTTGATATGTGTTTTGGCACTCAACTCGCGGATTCTCGAGGTGACATTGGGGTAATCTATGCATAGGGGTTGATGCACGTTCTCATCTTTGTTTCTCCGGTAGAAATCTTGAGGCACTCTCTGAGGTTCTTTGTGTTGGATTGAGTATTATGAATCTGAAATTGTTTGATGCATATTGCATAATCAACTCACGGGTACTCGCGGTGACATTGGAGTATCTAGGTGACATTAGAGTTGGTTGATGTGTACCATATGGTGTTATTTTAGTACGAACTCTTGGTTAGATCGATCGGAAAGAATAGCTTGGTGTTATTTTAGTATGAACTCTAGGATAGATTGATCGGAAAGAATAGCTTTGAGGTGGTTTCGTACCCTACAAACAATTTCTTCTTATGTTCTCCGCTAGATAGGAACTTTGGAGTGATTCTTCATCGCACGTTGAGGGAAGGTTATATGATCCAATTATATTAGCATTGTTGAGAGATTGCACTAGTGAAAGTACGGACCCCAGGCCTCATTTTCAAGCATTGCAATACTGTTTGTGCTCCATTTTATCAATTGCTACCTTGCTTTTTTTCATCATTACTATTACAAAAATCAATATCTACTATCCATATTACACTTGTATCACCATCTCTTCGCTGAACTAGTGCACGTATACAATTTACCATTGTATTTGGTGTGTCGGGGACACAAGAGACTCTTTGTTATTTGGTTGCAGGGTTGTTTGAGAGAGACCATCTTCATCCTATGCCTCCAACGGATTGATAAACCTTAGTTCATCCACTTGAGGGAAAATTGCTACTGTCCTACAAAACTCTGCGCTTGGAGGCCCAACACGAGTCTACAAGAACAAGTTGTGTAGTAGATATCACACTTGCATGAAAGAAATGAAATAGATAAGATGTTGTTTGATCAACCACCTATTCTCAAACACAATTTCCCTATTGAAACTCTAGGAGGTCCTCCTCCACCTAAAGGTGATCATGTGTTTGAATTAAAACAATTGCCTGATACACTAAAGATATATCATGTTATTATTAGTGCTAACCTTTTAGAGCATGAAGAAAAGAGATTACTTAAAACTCTGAGGAAGCACTGCGCTGCTATTGGATATACTCTTGATGATCTTAATGGCATTAGCCCTACTCTATGTCAGCATAAAATTAATATGGAACCGGATGCTAAACCAGTTGTTGATCATCGACGATGATTAAATCCGAAGATGAAGGAAGTGCTAAGAACTGAAATATTAAAGCTTCTGGAAGAAGGTATAATTTATCTATAGTTGATAGTAGATGGGTAAGTCATGTTCATTGTGTCCCTAAGAAAGGAGGCATAACAACTGTTCCTAATGATAAAAGTGAACTTATTCCACAAAGAATTGTAACTGGTTATAGGATGGCAATTGATTTTGGAAAATTAAATAAAGGTACTAGAAAATATCATTACCCCTTACCCTTTATTGATCAAATGCTAGAAATTTTCAAAGCATACACACTTTTGCTTCCTTGATGGATACTCTGGTTTCTCTCTAATACCTGTATCACAACTCGACCAAGAGAAAACCACTTTTACTTGCCCTTTTGGAACATATGCTTATAGACGTATGCCTTTTGGTTTATGCAATGCACCTGCTACCTTCCAGAGATGTATGACTGTTATATTCTCTGACTTTTTTGAAAAGATTGTTGAGGTTTTCATGGATGATTTTTTTCATTTACGGAATTTCTTTTGATGATTGCTTAAGCAACCTTGATTGAGTTTTGCAGAGATGTGAACAAACTAATCTTGTCTTGAATTAGGAGAAGTGCCACTTTATGGTAAATGAAGGTATTGTCTTGGGGCATAAGATTTCTGAACGAGGTATTGAAGTAGACAAAGCTAAAGTTGATGTAATTGAGAAAATGCCATGCCCTAAAGATATCAAAGGTATAATAAATTTCCTTGGTCATGCTGGTTTCTATAGAAGGTTTATTAAAGACTTCTCTAAAATTTCTAGGCCTCTTACTAATCTCTTGCAAAAAGATGTCCCATTTTTTATGATGATTGTGTAGAAAGCCTTTGAAACACTTAAGAAAACCTTAACTTCTGCACCTATTGTTCAACCACCTGACTGGAACTTGCCCTTTGAAATTATGTGTGATGCTAGTGATTATGCTGTTGGTGTTGTTCTACGACAAAGAGTTGATAAGAAATTAAATATTATCCATTGTGCTAGTAAAACTCTAGACAGTGCTCAAAGAAATTATGCTACTACTGAGAAAGAATTTTTAGAAGTTGTGTTTGCTTGTGATAAATTTAGATCTTATATTGTTGATTCTAAAGTAATTGTTCACACTGATCATGCTGCTATTAAATACCTTATGGAAAAGAAAGATGGTAAACCTATAATCATTACATGGGTTCTTCTGCTACAAGAATTTGACTTACATATTACTGATAGGAAGGGGCTGAGAATCCCGTAGCTGATAACTTGTCTAGGTTAGAAAATATCCTTGATGACCCACTACCTATTGATGACAGTTTTTCTGATGAACAACTAGCTATAATAAATGCTTCTCACAATACTCCTTGGTATGCAAACTATGCTAATTATATAGTTGCTAAATTTATACTACCTAGTTTTACATACCAACAAAAGAAAAAGATCTTCTTTGATTTAATACATTACTTTTGGGATGACCCACACCTTTATAAAGAAGGAGCAGATGGTATTATTAGATGTTGTATACCTAAGCATGAGCAGGAACAAATCTTACGGAAGTGTCACTCCGAGGCTTACGGAGGACACCACGCGGGAGACAGAACTACACACAAGGTATTGCAATCTGGGTTTTATTGGCCTACTCATTTCAAGGATGCTCATAAGTTTGTCTTATCTTGCGATGAATGTCAAAGAATTCGAAATATTGGTAGACGCCAGGAAATGCCTATGAATTATTCACTTGTTATTGAACCATTTGATGTTTGGGGATTTGATTATATGGGACCTTTTCCTTCCTCTAATGGGTATACACATATTTTGGTTCCTGTTGATTATGTCACTAAGTGGGTAAATGCTTAAAGAAGTTATTTTCCCAAGGTTTGGAGTCCCTAGATACTTAATGACTGGTGGTGGTTCACACTTTATTCATGATGCTTTCCATAAATTGCTTTCTAAATATGATGTCAACCATATAATTGCGTCACCCTATCACCCTCAATCTAGCGGTCAAGTTGAACTGAGCAATAGAGAAATACAATTAATTTTACAAAAGACCATCAATAGATCTCGAAAGAATTGGTCTAAGAAACTTGATGATGCATTATGGGCTTATAGAACTGCTTATAAAAATCCCATGGGCATGTCTCCATATAAAATGGTCTATGGAAAAGCATGTCATTTACCTCTTGAGTTAGAACATAAAGCATATTGGGCAATTAAAGAACTCAATTATGATTTCAAACTTGCTGGTGAAAAGAGGTTATTTGATATTAGCTCATTGGATGAATGGAGAACCCAAGCTTATGAAAATGCCAAATTATTTAAATAAAAAGTTAAAAGATGGCATGACAAAACAATCCAAAAGCGGGAAGTCAAAGTGGGTGAATATGTTCTATTGTACAATTCTCGTTTTAGATTTTTTGCAGGAAAATTTCTCTCTAAATGGGAAGGACCATATATCATTGAAGAAGTTTGTCACTCTGGAGCTATTAAGATCAATAACACCGAAGGACTAATCCGAAGGTGGTCAATGGACAAAGAATCAAGCATTATATCTCAGGTACACCTATTAATGTTGAAACTAATATTATTCAAACTATGGCACCGGAGGAATACATAAAAGAGACCTTCCAGAACACTCCAGAACCCTGAAAAGAAAGAGATACGTGATACGGTAAGTAAAACGACCCCATAAATTCCATAAAATATTTTCTGTCAGTTTTGAAATATTAGAAAAATTACAAAAATAAGAAACACCCGAGAAAGCAACCCAGGTGCCCACTAGGCACCACTGCGTGCCTGCCTCTCTTGGTGCGCCTTGGTGGGTAGTGGGCCCCTCGTGAGCCTTCCCGACTCTGTTTTCTTCTTGTATGCGTGTTTTGCAAGATAAAAATTCTTTATATATATACCCCCGGACGTTTTGACCACTGTATCGCAGAAATATCCTCGATTCTTGTTTCGTGTTGTTTTCTGTCAGATCTGTCAAGCTAGGCATCATGTCTTCTTCCACCTCCAACAATGAGGGAGACAACGCTTGGCTGCTAAACATGGAACTAAAGAGAGAGGCAGTCAAGGAGGACAAGATCGAGGAAGTTGCAGGGGACCGAGCTCAAGAAGGAGGGCAAACCATGCCCATGGAGGAAACTGTGGAAGAGGAAGATATCCTTCAACCTTTCTATGACCATCTCACCCCATATGAAATCGAAGCCCTAAGGGTCTTTGAAACAGTTTGTGTTCAGAATACATATCTCACTCGTGCAATTATTTTTGTGGAAGAACAAAACATTGCCCTTCGGAACATCAACCACAGATTGGAGTACCTTCTAAGGCCGAAGGACAAGCCTACCACCTCACCACCACCACCATCACCGAAGAAATAAACTTGAGTACACAGGTATGGGTACTCCCCTTGGCTTGTACAAGCTTGGGGAAGGTGCCCCGGTATCGTATCACCATCACTTTTATTATCTTTACCTATCTTAGTTTGATCCTTAGTTATTTTGTGAACTAGTTAAATAAAATCTTAGTATGATTTATTTTTTGAGAGCTAGTTTCGTGATCTATCTATCTATCTATGTAATCGAGTGAGAGTTATATAATAAAGTTTAGTTTGAGTTTTTGCTTCTTTACTTTTATGTTTCAATCAAAATAAAGAAAATAATGAAAATGATCATATGCTAATCTTATGGAAAGTAATGACATTACATAAGGAAGAGTATAAGTAGTAAAATTTATTTAAAGTTGACAAACATAGCATTGGTCAATGATGCAATTCATGAAAAAATTAATAAGGGAAGAGAAGATTCACATGCAAATATACCATCTTAGACATCTTTTATGATTGTGAGCCCGCATTAAGTATTTTATGCCAAATTGTTGACGTTGGACAAGGAAGACAACGAATGATTTATGTTTGTTCATATTCACATAGAAGTTATATTGTCATAGATCCTCCAACATGTGGTACTTGCCCAACATCTTTGCTAGCCAAAAATCCGCACTAAGTAGAGATACTACTTGTGCATCCAAAAACCTTAAACCCAATTTCATGTTATGAGAGTCCTATACCTACTATGGATTGAATAAGATCCTTCAAGTAAGTTGTCATCGGTGCATAAGGCAGTAAAAATTGCTTCTAAATATGTATGATCTTTTAGTGTAAGGTAAAATAAGCGTTGTACGAATTTGTGATGGCAAAGAAATAAAAGCAACGGACTGCATAATAAAGGTTGCTATCATAAGGGGAATGTAACATGGCATTCCTTTGCACTAGAGCTTTTGCATCCAAATACAAAAAGCGCATGGCAACCTCTGCTTCCCTCTATGAAGGGCCTATCTTTTACTTTTATGTATTTACTTTTTATGCAAGAGTCAATAGTGTTCTCCTCTATTCCTTTTTATTTTTCTCTTTTGCAAGCATCATGTGGTGGGGAAAGATCTAGGCACATATATCCAGTTGGATATGAGTGATCACGAGTTATTACTGTTGACATCACCCCTGAGGTGAATAAGTTGGGAGGCGAAATTATAAGCCCCCTATCTTTGTATGTTTCTGGCTGAAACTTTTTGCTCCATATGTATGGTGTGAGTGTTAGCAATCATAGAATACTAAATGATGGTTGAGTATGTGGACTTGCTAAAAAGCTCCGACATGAGACCCTTCCTGAAAATATGATGAATTGCAATTGCATTGTTGACTGAGAACATAGTTTGTTAGTTTCAAGAAAGTTTATGCCTTATACTCCAATGTTGTGATGAATTATTACTTGCTCATGAGAAGTTATACGATAATAAATATTGTTGTTATAATAATGATCATGATGCTACTATGTCCGTATTTTGTGTTTATCTACACCTCTCTCTCTCTCTAAACATGTGGGCATGATTATCAATATTGGCTTTCTCTTGAGGGCAAGCGAGGTCTAAGCTTGGGGGAGTTCATACGTCCATTTTGCATCATGTTTTCCTACTATTATTTATATTCTTTTTAATCAATATAACACTTTGTGGAGTAATTCTAATGCATTTTGTCTCATAATATGCAAGGTTTACACAAAGAGGGAGATTGCCGGCAGCTAGAATTCTGGACCTGAAAAAGGTATGTTAGAGATACCTATTATGCACATCTCCAAATGAGCTAAACTTTTATGGAGATTTATTTTGGAATACATAAAAAATAGTGGAGAAAAGAAATACCAGAGGGGCCACCCAGGTGCCCACTAGGCACCAGGGTGCGCCTACCCCCCTGGCGCGCCCTGGTGGGTAGTGGGACCCTTGGCCAGCCTCCGGTGCCCATCTTCTGGTATATAAGCCCTTTTGACCTATAAAAATAAAAGGAGGACTTTCGAGAAGGAGCACCTCCGTCTCGACGCGGAACTTGGGCAGGAACACTTTTACTCTCCGGCGAAGCGATTCGCCGGGGATACTTCCCTCTGGGAGGGGGAAATCGAAGCCATCGTCATCACCAACAACCTTGATACGTCTCCAACGTATTTATAATTTTTTATTGCTCCATGCTGTTATATTATCATTCTTGAATGTTCTATATTCATTTTATAGCAACTTTATGTCATTTTTTGGGACTAACCTATTGACATAGTGCACAGTGCCAGTTGCGTTTTTTTTGCTTGTTTTTTACTTTGCAGAATATCCATATCAAACGGAGTCCAAACGCAGCGAAACTTTTTGGAGATTTTTTTCTTCCCAGATGACAACTTGGGAGCCAAGGAAGTGAAGGAGGGGAGGTCTATGGGGCCCACAAGGAACCAGGGCGCGCCAGAGGCCCCTAGCACGCCCTAGTGGGTAGTGGGGCCCACGGGTGTCATCTCCCCTGCCTCTCAGCTCTATAAATACCCAAATATTACAGAAACCCTAGGGGAGTCAATGAAAAATAATTCCAGCCGCCCCGCAAGTTCCAGAACCACGAGATCCAATCTAGAGCCCTATTCTGGCACTTGCCGGAGGGGAACACGATCACAGAGGGGTTCATCATCCTCATTGGTGCTCCTTCGATGATTCGTGAGTAGTTTACCATAGACCTAAGGGTCCATAGGCAGTAGCTAGATTGCTTCTTCTCTCTTTTTGATTCTCAATACAATGTTCTCCTCGATGTTCTTGGAGATTTATTTGATGTAATGACTTTTTGCGGTGTGTTTGTCAGGATCCGATGAATTGTGAGTTTATGATCAGATCTATCTATGAATATTATTTGAGTCCTCTTTGATGTCTTATATGCATGATTATTATATCCTTGTAATTCTTCTCTGAAACTTTGGTTTGGTTTGGCCAACTAGATTGATTTTCTTGCAATGGGAAGAGGTGCTTTGTGATGGTTCAATCTTGCGGTGCTCAATCTCAGTGACAGAAGGAAAAGTGACATGCATGTATCATTGCCATTAAGGATAAAAAGATGGGGTCTATTACTACATGAATAGATCTTGTCTACATCATGTCATTATTCTTATTACATTACTCCGTTTCTCCATGAACTTAATACACTAGATGCATGCTGGATAGCGGTCGATGTGTGGAGTAATAGTAGTAGATGTAGAATCGTTTCGATCTACTAATCTTGGACGTGAGGCTTATATACATGATCATTGCCTTGGATATCATCATAATTATTTGCTTTTTAATCAATTGCCCAACAGTAATTTGTTTACCCATTGTATGCTATTTTCTCGAGAGAAGCCACTAGTGAAATCTACGGCCCCCGGGTCTATTTCCTATCATATTGTTTTTAGATCTATTATTCCAAAAACCCAAAAATACCTTGTTGCACTTTTTCTTTCTTTATTTTATTTTTTGTTTTTGCCAGATATATTTATACAATCTCATATAATTTAATCTATCTCAATACCGAGGTGGGATGGACAACCCCTCTTACGCGTTGGGTTGCAAGTATTTTTTATTTGTGTGCAGGTGTTGTTTACATAGTGTTGCTTGTTTCTCCTACTGGATTGATAACCTTGGCTTCATAACTGAGGGAAATACTTACCACTGTTGTGCTGCATCATCCTCTCCTCTTCGGGGAAATACCAACGCAGATACAAGCAATCAGGAAGAATTTCTGGCCCCGTTGCCGGGGAGAAATTATCAACATCTATCAGGTTCTAATCACAAATCTCATGTCCTTGCAATTACTTTATTTGCCATTTGCCTCTCGTTTTCATCTCCCCCACTTCTAATTTTTTTTGTGAAAAGCATAAAAATATTTGCCTTTTTATTTGCCTTCTTTTTCGTTTGCCTTTTTCTTGTTTGATCTTGTTTGCTATCTTCGCTTGTGTTAGCATGTGCCTTCTATTTGCTTGAATCTTCGCTTGCTAAAAAATCTATTGATATGGATCCTCATCCACTTGCTAATCTTTTCAAAAGACTAAATAATGATGAACCAATTGCTAGTGAGTTGAGTGCACTTGATTATCTCTATAAAGTTTTGCTTGATGTAGCGACCCGACCTCAAACGGTCAAGCCTCTGTGTATTTGTGCCATCCCTGGATCGGTATGCTGGCACACAAAGTACATCAATATATATATATATCAAAGTGCAATCACATGTATAAATAACGTAAAACTGATATATACCTCATTTTTCTCAGCGGAAACAATCAACGACAGGTTGAGTGTAGACCGTAACCCAACAACAAAACTCACTCGTCGTAGAAACAATCCTGCAACATGATACGTTGTAGCCGTGTAGGTCAGTACATTGAATGTACCGGCAAGATCACTGTAAGAAAACAGATGAATGAACTATACTATATGCAATATGGCTTTGTGGCTCTGTGTCTCAGTTTTTTGTGTGTAAAAGTTGGTTTTATTTTCCCTACAACAAAGAAATATCAGGAGTCTTCACTACGGAGTTATCTACTATGCCATGATTCCGCCAACCGATGTCTCAAAGCCCAAAACATCATAAGTTACCCACAATTAAGTTATCAGTCCGATGTTGAGGGTTTCGAGATAGATCCAAGTCTAGAGGCTCAAGTTGTCCGTAACCTGGGACACGACTAATCGATTAGGTTTTAACCCTCTGCAGAGGTTTGCACACTTTACCCGCAAGATTCGATCCCTCTTTTTACGTTCTCGCACTTCATGATATTTGAGAACAAGAAGACAGAAACATGGTCTTCCGAAGAGTTCCTCTGACCACTGTCTAGTGCCCACCAATCCTACCGTAGTTCTACATCTGCTGGCACTGTCCCAGCCAGAGTCACCACTAAGGTCAACCAAGCCAGAGCCCATAGTGACTTGCGGTTGCATAGGTAAGCTTCCGGGCATGAAGTATTCTTTCATCTCTTTGAGTTTGGGTGGAGCTTTCTGCATGATATCACGATGCTTCTCCGGAATAACTGAGTACTGGGCGCACCAATGTACCCTTCTTAACCATTCTCCACCCAGAGGTATATTGAATTCTTGTCTCGAGTCTTGAAGTCTTGAGACCTTGAAGATTGAGTCCTTGCAGATGCCATCATGGAGTTGTCATCATTGACGTAGAGTCCTCCTTCTTCACACCACTCCCGAGCACTCATACCAAACCCCGTCTACTATAGTGTAGCACTAAAACTATATAACGTCTCGGGCTTGATAACAGGGAGATGGGTTCCTACCTCATGCATTCTACTCAACTACAAGAAGACAATATCACTACTGGAGGGATTATGAATGGTGACACTAGATTCAATAAAAACATAGGTATGAATAACATGGTCAAAGTGAACTTTCCTGTAAGTTGATGAAGATTACAACGCTCTCAGAATAATCCTGATAGAACTATTCATCACTCTCCGAAGAAAAATCTATATAGTCACACACTGCATTCACATAAGCAATTATTCTAGCAAGCAATTTCTAGAAATCATAATTATCAATAAACAACAAATAAATCAAATGATAAAATCCAAAGAACTTCAAGGAAAACTACGAGAAAAACTACTAAGAAAAAGTCTAAGACTTTACTACAAACAATAAAACAATTTTTGTCCTACATAAAACTTAACAGCAAAATAAAATACTAAACTAATAAATTAATAGAAAATAAATAGTAAAACAACTAAGTTAACAGAAAGTATTTTTCATAAAATTTTAGTAGCAAAAAGAAACAAATAAAAAGCTTTTATAAAACTCTAACTATGACATATACAAGTTTTCATACAAAACTAAAGAAAATAAATTTTTAAAATAAGAATAAAATTGTCTACTGTTAAATAACAGAAACAAAACTAAATTTGTCAAAAGTGACAATTTTTTATTTAAAAAATTTAAATGCTAAGGAAAAAGAAAATAACACTAAACTATGTAAAACAGTACTGTTTTGCCTAAAGCCCTAATTTAAAATAATCAAAAATTAAATCAATAAATGCTACTGGATAGACAAAACAATGAGAAAATAGTAGCAAAAAGAATCAATCAAAAATACTTTGTAAAACTCAAGATATGGCCAAATTAGTGATTTGAAAAAAATTCAACAAATTCAAATTTAAATACTCAAATTTGAAAACTAAGTGCACCAACAAAAACTTCAAGAAATTATAAAACTAATACAAAAAGATCACTAAATTTGGACTTAAAACCTAAAAGATATAGCAAATCTAAAACAGAAACTATTCTGAAAATTTAAAACAAAATCAGAAAAGAAAAAGGCTACCGAACAGGCAGGGGGCTACATGGCACTTTGTGAGTGGCGGAAGGTGTGTGCGCGTTTGTGGCTATGGGTGGATGACCGAGGTTTAATAGAAAACCATTCGCGCTAATATAAAAAAAGAAAACGATCGGATCCGTTGGATCTAGATCGTGGGGCTGGGGAGCTCACCGTGGGGAGGTCAACGGCGAGCGGCTCGGACATCGTCGGCGGCGGCGCTCCGGTCATCGGCGGGGTCAGCGGAAACATCGAGTGGGTGCGGCAGCCAACGACGACCTCGACAGTGGTCGTGGCGTCGTCGGAGGTGGTATGAGGAGGTCAGCGGCGAGGTCGAGGCGGCGATGGCGTTCGGGCATCGGAGGTGGCGGTGCTCCAGTGGTGTTGGGGCTCCGTCGAGGGGTCGAGGTGGTGTAGGCGAACACGGCAGAATGAGGGGTGGCGTCGGCGGGGGTTCAGGGGGTCGGTAGGGGGTTGTATAAAGCAATGGCGGTGCGGCGATGCTGAAAACTCCGGTGAGGAATCGGGACGGCGTCGAGGGTTCTCGGTGCGGGGAAAGTAGGGGGACGGGTCGAGAGGGAAGTGTATTTATAGGGGGAGGATGATTGGAGGAGGGGGTGAGGAGATTCGCGATCCCGAGAAGATCGGGATTCCGGCGGCGGCGCGAGCTCTGGGGCGGCATTGCGTGGGCGAGGGGAAGAAGATGAGGTGGGGTCCTGATACGTCTCCAACGTATCTATAATTTTTGATTGTTCCATGATGTTATATTATCATTCTTGGATGTTTTACTATCATTTTATAGCAACTTTATATCATTTTTGGGACTAACCTATTGACATAGTGCCCAGTGCCAGTTGCTATTTTTTGCTTGTTTTTTACTTCACAGAAAATCAATACCAAATGGAGTCCAAACGCAGCGAAACTTTTTGGAGAATTTTTCTGGGCCAGAAGACATAGGATGGGCCAAAGAAGTATCAGAGGGGTGCCCCGAGGGGGGCACAACCCACCTGGGTGCGCCTGGGGGCCCAGGCGCGCCCTGGTGGGTTGTGCCCACCACGTTGGCCTCCCGCACCGTCTCTTTGCTCTATAAATACCCCAATATTCCAGAAACCCTAGGGGAATCGACGAAAATCAATTCCAGCCACCGCAAGTTCCAGAACCACTAGATCCAATCTAGACACCATCAGGGAGGGGTTCATCATCCTCATTGGTGCCTCTTCGATGATGCGTGAGTAGTTCATTGTAGACCTACGGGTCCGTAGTTAGTAGCTAGATGGCTTCCTCTCTCTCTTTTGATGTAACTCTTTTTGCGGTGTGTTTGTTGGGATCCGATGAACTTTGAGTTTATGATCAGATCTATGTTTTTATCCATGAAAGTTATTTGAGTCTTTTGATCTCTTATATGCATGATTACTTATAGCCTCGTATTTCTTCTTTGAATCTTTGGTTTAGTTAGGCTAACTAGATCGATTTTTCTTGCCATGGGAAGAGGTGCTTTGTGATGGGTTCGATCTTACGGTGCTTGATCCCAGTGACAGAAGGGCATTACTTATAGCCTCGTATTTTTATTTTCAGATCTATATTTCCAAAAACCCAAAAATACCTTGCTACACTTTATTTTATTTTGCTTTTATCGAGATCTGTTTATCCAATCTATCATATTTTTATCCCGTCAACTTGACAATTTCTGGCACCGTTACCCGAAAGGGATTGACAACCCCTTTAACACGTCGGGTTGCAAGTATTTGTTCTTTGTGTGTAGGTACTGTTTACGTAGTGTTGCGTGATTCTTCTACTGGTTCGATAACATTGGTCTCATCACTAAGGGAAATACCTACCGTCGTTGTGCTGCATCATCCCTTCCTCTTTGGGGAAATACTGACTTAGTTCAAGCCGCATCAGGTCCACCCATCGGTGGTTGTGAAAGAGAGAGAAGGGACGGGTGGCCGGTCGCTAAGCGCTTCGGCACGAGGTCTGTCGTGGGCCGCAAGGCCAGTTGGGCCGGTGGGGTGAGGGGAGAAAGAGAGGGGCAATGCTGGGCTTCGACCAGTTTTTTAAAATAAGTAAACCAAGAATAAAACTAATACAAAAAGTGAATAAATAAAAATTATACATAGACATATAATAATCAAAATATTCAGAAAAGAAATCCTAAAACATGAACAAATTTATAGAGGTAAATAAAATCCACAAAAAATCACTAAAGTCAAGCAGTGCTGTTGTTGTAATAAAACCCAATAAAAATTATTTTTAAAATACCAAAATGATTTCAAATTTATTTTCTCCTAATTTTCCATTGAAGGGAATCATTTTACCCTTATTTCCATTTATTTATTTTTAGGAGGGAAATAATTTGAATAAAAGCCAAATAACTCCTAAATGGTTTTGAATTTGCAAATTCAACCACTTCCAAATTTTTTCTGTTTTTCCTCATTCAAAATATATTTCAAATTTGCCCCTTGTTTGGAGTGTCATATTACTCCTGTCTTTATTTTGAAATTGACCAGAGGATTTGAATTTTGGAAATTCAAATAACTTCAAAATGACTTTCCAAATGATTCTTTGAAACTTCCAACTCTCTTTCTTCAATTATGAAGAAGTCATTTTATCTTCTCTCATGAGGATCATTGAGTTGCATAAAGTTTATGACCTTGAATATTTTCAAATGGAATTCAAATCATTTTCATATCCCTTTTCATTTCTTTAAATGGAAGAGGTCATATC
Organism: Thinopyrum obtusiflorum; assembly: GCA_036873465.1. Lineage (NCBI taxonomy): Eukaryota > Viridiplantae > Streptophyta > Magnoliopsida > Poales > Poaceae > Thinopyrum > Thinopyrum obtusiflorum. Next base: position 67,780 of record JAAAWM010011847.1, read on the forward strand.
ATCTTCACTCTAGGGTTTTGTGATGAAATGAATTTGAATTCCCTGGGGACCAAAATGTAAGAACGAAAGTTTGGGAAAGTCCTTTTATTCCCTCTCATTCAACTTTCAAAAAGTTTCAAATTCCACTCAATTTCACACAATCATTCATACAACAACCAAACAAACAATCATAGCTATTTATTTAATATAACATTCCAAAATTTAGAATTTTGGGATGTTACAAACTACCACCCTTAAAATGAATCTTGTCCTCGAGATTTGAAGAGGCTAGAAAGAAGGTTAGGTTTGGGGGGTCTTCTTGGAAATCCATCGATTGTCACAAAGGTCATGGGGTGCTACCACCCTTAGAAGCATGGTTATGGTTTCATCAATACTCATGTACTCCATCCTCAGAGTTGACGGTGTAGGTCTTATCAAATCTTTGGGATAACTCCTACACTGGGGCTCTTCCGGTTGGGGCATAACCTTTTCTTCAATATCTTGTGTCCTTTCATCATGGTAAGGTTCTTCCAATACTGGGTCTTCTCAGTTGACGGGTCTGCCACCAATACTAAACAATTATCAAGAATCTCATGGTGGTCAACAATTAATGGTTTCTCCTGCAGGAAAGGGTCTGGGTTAAATCTCACCGTATAACCTACGATTGGCAACGGTTGCCTATACATGGATATATCATCCTACAATTCTAAGGTTTAAACAAGGTTTTGGTATCGTCGTCTCTCTACTATAGGTAAGTCACTCAGATTTACCATCCCAAATAGCAAGAGCGAATGATAAGAGTAAGTCGATATGGTGATCAATCTATTCCGCACCCAAATCATTACCTTGTATAAGGTTTAGCTAATCTTGCAATTCTAACATTCGGGCATTCTCACAAGCCTTGCAGCATTTCCCTTGTCTTTGAACTGGGTTTGGGTAAATCCATTGTTTCTACAAGCTGAACAAAACATCTATCATTTTCTTCACAACTCTCGGGTTTTCGTATCTTCCTAAGAAACGTCTGCTGATAAAGTCACAGCTTCTTCCAAAATTTCTTCTTCGGGGGAGTGCTTGATCCTTATTAATTCCTGGGCATGTGGGTCATGGGCCCACTTCAATACTTGCACAGCTTTAACTCATCCTTTTGAGTTATATTGTTTCATATTCCAACATTATACCTCCTTTAAATTCAATAGTACTTCATTCCTTCATACTCTTGGGGTGACCAAGATATTAAAATAAAACCTCATACTTATTTTGTCCAAACTCCACTCTGTGGAATACATTTTTCCTTTCCATTGGTCAGGTGTTCTCACAGGGTACTACCACCCTTAAAATGTAATACACAGATCCATCCGTAGACCATATTTCTCATTTCCTCGAAAATGGTCAAAATCTTTGTTCATGGGGTAACAACTCATAAAATTCAACGTATGAAATCAGGACACATTAACTTTATTGATTTCATGAATTCATTACAATCTTTGAGCACCCACTACATAACTCAACTCATTGTACTCATGAAAATAAATTTGCTTCCTACTGCACTTATTACCAATATCAAAATTCCAACTACTCAGCTCCAGCTTTCATCTTGTCAGGACATTTAGTAGCATAATGTCCTGCTTCCATGCAACAAAAACAAATAACTTCTGATAAGTCTTTGGGCTTCTTGGGGATGGTGTCTGCTCTTTGGGTTCTTGGCTTCTTCTCTGGACATTTATCAGCGTAATGACCTAAATCCTTGCACCTGTAACAAGTGATATGACTCAGGTCCTTCTCTGCAGAAACTAGGTTGTTCCGGGGATGCCTTCATTTTCTCTTCCTGGGTATCTCCGTCATGATCAAAGCTTCTATCTCTTGAGGGTCAAACTTTACTTCTGCTGTCGAGAAGTCTCCCAGATACTCTTCTCTTTCCTTCATGCAATACTGTGAGAAATGTCCTTCTTCTCCACATGAATAGCAGGCATGAGCATAAAATCTGTTTAGGCCTTCTCCATCAGGGTCTTCAAGAACTTCCTCCATCAGAGATTCTTCTAAACTTTCCCTGAGGGCTTCTTTCTGCTGCTTGGTAATTTCTTGTACTTTGGAGTAAAAGTGACACTGAGCAGGGTAGTACGTAGTTCCTTCACACAGGAAACAAGTAACCTGCCTAGTCGGGCATTCTTCAGCTGGGTGATTTTCCTCACAATGAGGGCATCCATCCTTGTGTTCTTCCTGGGTGTGTCCTATTTCTCCACAAATCCTATAGGCACAAGGTTTCTTCATCGGGTTATCACAGTGCTTCCGGATGAGACGTGATCTCAATAGAGTCTTCTTGAATTCCTCCCAAGTTCTTGCGCCATTACATCCTTGTATGGCTTGATGCATTTTCCACCATGTTGCAGCACTTTCTGTAAAGTACTGAAGTGCGTATTGAACCTCATACTTCCTTGCAATCAAATTTTTCCCGAAGCGATCCTCCATGTTTTGAATCCACAGCTCTGCCTCCGGTTGAGTCATCAGTCCAGCGAATACCAGTCCTTCTTCATTCATCATCTATTGGGTCCAAGGGTTTTGGGATGAGATACGAGAGAAGAATGAAGGGATGTACACACAATACAAACAATAGATTTGAAGAAATGGATTTTATTTTGTGGCTGTCAGAAAAAACTCAAACAAATGATAGCTCACAAATCGTCGCATCTAACGTAAGTATATAACAGGGGGTTGGTCTTCTAAAGGTCAAATAAATCTTCAGATTCTTTAAATTCTTCAAGTCTTCGGAGTCTTCAATGGTTGTAGCTTCAACTCTTCTAATGCATGGTGAAATCCTCTTTACTTTGGAGAGGCCATCAGTTGTCCAAGATCTTGTCCTTCTTGGAGCGGCTTCAGTTGATCCTTCGTGTGGTCAAAAGGGAATCGGGTATATTCCAACTATTTGAGGTAAGAGGGACTATTTGATAAAATCAGAAAAGATGAGAAGTAAAGGATGTTTTTGAGAATAAAGTTTTAGAGATATCCTGTCCTAGGGCTTTCCAGTTTCTAGGGTCACATCCTACAGTCAACATGTACTCTGATACCATATCTGTAGTGACCCGACCTTAAACGATCAAGCCTCTATGTATCTGTACCATCCCTGGATCGGTATGCTAGCACACACCGTACATCAATGTATATATCAAGGTGCAATCACATTTATAAATAATGTAAAACTGATATATACCTCATTTGTCTGAGCGGAAACAATCAACGGCAGGTTGAGTGTAGACCGTAACCCAACAACGAAACTCACTCGTCGTAGAAACAATCCTGCAACATGATACGTTGCAGCCATGTAGGTCAGTACATTGAATGTACCGGCAAGATCACTATAAGAAAACAGATGAATGAACTATACTATATGCAATATGGCTTTGTGGCTCTGTGTCTGAGTTTTTTTTGTGTGCATAAAAGCTGGTTTTACTTTCCCTACAACAAAGAAATATCAGGAGTCTTCACTACAGAGTTATCTACTATGCCATGGTTCCACCAACCGATGTCTCATAGCCCAAGACATCATAAGTTGCCCAGAATTAAGTTATCAGTCCGATGTTGAGCGTTTTGAGATAGATCCAAGTCCAGAGGCTCAAGTTGTCCGTAACCAGGGACACGGCTAATCGATTAGGTTTTAACCCTCTGCAGAGGTTTGTACACTTTACCCGCAAGATTCGATCCCTCTTTTTATGTTCTCGCACTTCATGATGTTTGAGAACAAGACGACCGAAACATGGTCTTCCGAAGAGTTCCTCTGACCACTGTCTAGTGCCCATCCAATCCTACCATAGTTCTACATCTGCTGGCACTGTCCCAGCCAGAGTCACCACTAAGGTCAACCAAGCCAGAGCCCATAGTGACTTGCGGTTGCACAGGTAAGCTTTCAGGCATGAAGTATTCTTCCGTCTCTTTGAGCCTGGGTGGAGCTTTTCACATGATATCACAGCGCTTCTCCGGAATCACTGAGTACTGGGCACACCAATGTACCCTTCTTAACCATTCTCCACCTTGAGGTATATTGAATTCTTGTCTCGAGTCTTGAAGTCTTGAGGCCTTGAAGATGCAGTCCTTGCAGATGCCATCATGGAGTTATCATCATTGACGTAGAGTCCTCCTTCTTCACACCACTCCCGAGCATTCATACCAAACCCCGTCTACAATAGCGTAGCATTAAAACTATATAATGTCTCGGGCTTGATAATAGGGAGATGGGTTCCTACCTCATGCATTCTACTCAACTACAAGAAGTCAATATCACTACTGGAGGGATTATGAATGGTGCCACTAGATGCAATAAAAACATAGGTATGAATAACATGGTCAAAGTGAACTTGCCTGGTAAGTTGATGAAGATTACAACGCTCTCAGAATAATCCTGATAGAACTATTCGTCACTCTCCGAAGAAAAATCTATATAGTCAAACATTGCATTCACATAAGCAATTATTCTAGCAAGCAATTTCTAGCAATCATAATTATCAATAAACAACAAATAAAACAAATAATAAAACCCAAATAAAATCCAAAGAACTTCAAGGAAAACTACGAGAAAAAACTACTAAGAAAAAGTCTAAGATTTTACTATAAACAATAAAAATTGTTTTTGTCCTACATAAAACTTAATAGCAAAATAAAATACTAAACTAATAAATTAATAGAAAATAAATAGTAAAACAACTAAGTTAATAGAAAGTATTCTTCATAAAATTTTAGTAGCAAAAAGAAACAAATAAAAAGCTTTTATAAAACTCTAACTATGACATATACAAGTTTTCATACAAAACTAAAGAAAATAAAATTTTAAAATAGGAATAAATTTTTCTACTGTTAAATAACAGAAACAAAACTAAATTTGTCAAAGTGACAATTTTTTTAATTAAAAACATTTAAATGCTAAGGAAAAAGAAAATAACACTAAATTATGTAAAACTGTACTATTTTGCCTAAAATCCTAATTTAAAATAATCAAAAATAAATCAACAAATGCTACTCGATAGACAAAGCAATAATAAAACAGTAGCAAAAAGAATCAATCAAAAATACTTTATAAAACTTAAGATATGGCCAAATTAGTGATTTGAACAAAATTCAACAAATTCAAATTTAAATACTCAAATATGAAAACTAAGTGCAACAATAGAAACTTCAAGAAATTATAAAACTAATGCAAAAAGAATCACTAAATTTGGACTTAAAACCCCCCCCCCCCCCCCCCCCCCCCCCCCCCCCCCCCCCCCCCCCCCCCCCCCCCCCCCCCCCCCCCCCCCCCCCCCCCCCCCCCCCCCCCCCCCCCCCCCCCCCCCCCCCCCCCCCCCCCCCCCCCCCCCCCCCCCCCCCCCCCCCCCCCCCCCCCCCCCCCCCCCCCCCCCCCCCCCCCCCCCCCCCCCCCCCCCCCCCCCCGCGGCATTGCGTGGGCGAGGGGAAGAAGATGAGGCGGGGTCCACCCGTCAGTGGTTGCGGGAGAGAGAGAAGGGGCGGGTGGCCGGTCGCTAAGCGCTTCGGCGCGGGGGTTGTCATGGGCCGCAAGGCCAGATGGGCCGGTGGGGTGAGGGGAGAGAGAGGGGCAGTGCTGGGCTTCGGCCAATTTTTTTAAATAAGTAAACAGAGAATAAAACTGATACAAAAACTGAATAAATAAAAATTGTACATAGACATATAATATATCAAAATGTTCAGAAAAAGAAATCCTAAAACATGAACATATTTACAGAGGTAAATAAAATCCACAAAAAATCACTAAAGTCAAACAATGCTGTTGTTGCAATAAAACCCAATAAAAGTTATTTTTAAAATACCAAAATGATTTCAAATTTATTTTCTCCTAATGTTCCATTGAAGGGGATCATTTTACCCTTATTTCATTTATTTATTTTTAGGAGAAAAATAATTTGAGTAAAAGCCAAATAACACCTAAATGGTTTTGAATTTGAAAATTGAAACCACTTCCAAATCTTTTCTGTTTTTCCTCAATCAAAATATATTTCAAATTTGCCCCTGGTTTGGAGTGTCATATTACTCCTATCTTTATTTTGAGATTGATCAGATGATTTCAATTTTGGAAATTCAAATAACTTCAAAATGACTTTCCAAATGATTCTTTGAAACTTCCAACTCTCTTTCTTCAAATTTGAGGAAGTCATTTTATCTTCTCTCATGAGGATCATTGAGTTGCATAAATTTTATGACCTTGAATATTTTCAAATGGAATTCAAATCATTTTCAAATCCCTTTTCATTTCTTTAAATGGAAGAGGTCATATCATCTTCACTCTAGGGTTTTGTGATGAAATGAATTTGAATTCCCTGGGGACCAAAATGTAAGAATGAAAGTCTGGGAAAGTCCTTTTAGTCCCTCTCATTCAACTTTCAAAAAGTTTCAAATTCCACTCAATTTCACATAATCATTCATACAACAACCAAACAAACAATCATAGCTATTTATTTAATATAACATTCCAAAATTTAGAATTTTGGAATGTTACACTTGAAAATCATGAATCTGAAAATTGTGATGAAGTGTTAAACGAATTTTTTTATAAAGTGATTCATGATAGCTCCTTGAAAGAAAAGCATGATTGCAATGATATTATTATAAATTATATTAATGTCAATTGTGTTAATTATATGCAAAACCCCAAGCTTGGGGATGATAATTTTGTTGTGTTCACTACTTATTGTAATGATCATGATTGGGGTGATTCTTCTTATGATCTTGAAAATTTATTTAAGCCGCATGATGAATATGATATTGATAATAATGTTTGCAATAATATTGAAAGTGGGTTTAGAAGAGCGTCACTTCAGGTAAAAATAATCCCACATATTTGGAGAGTGTTCAATCTTACGATTTTTTTATGAAAGTAGGTTTGTAGAGGTCATGACTTTAGTTGATGTTAATTCCACTATCTTGGAAGATTATAAAACTTTTATGAATGTGGATCATGAAGAGAAAATTTTATATGATAGCTATATTGTTGAATTTGATTATGATACTACATGTAATTATTATGAGAGAGGAAAATATGGTTGTAAAAATTTTCATGTTACTAATTTACCTCTCGTTCTGTTGAGATTGCTATTGTTTCTTTATTCTTCCTTGCATATGTTATATATTTCTTGTCTTGATAATTTGTTTGCTTATAAAATCCCTATGCATCGGAAGTATGTTAGACTTAAACGTGTTTGTCACATGTATTATGATGCTCTCTTTGTGTTTCCATTCTTGTCTTTCCTGCGAGCATCATCAAAATTATCAATGCCCAGCTAGGGGCGTGAAACGATAGCGCTTGTTGGGAGGCAACCCAATGAATAAAATAATTTGTTTCTCTTTTTCTTTCTGTTTTTGTGTGTTCACACAATTATGCTACTGTTATGATTGTGTTTTTATGTTTTAATTAGTGTTTGTGCCATGTAATGCCATTAGGATGGCTTTAGGTGATAGTTGATTTGATCTTGTTGGAAAACAGAAACTTTTACGTCCAGTAGCAGAATTGTTAAAATCACTAGAGCAAAGAAAAACTCTGATTTTTTTTACACAAGATTGATATATGAATTGCCTCTGTTGTCCTAAGAGTTTAGAATGTTTGGAGTTACAAAAGTATGAGTAAAATTCGAGTCTTTACAGACTGTTCTGTTTTTGACAGATTCTGTTTTCGTTGCATTTTGTGCTTATTTTGATGAATCTATGGACTATACCGGGGGGTTTTAGCCATGGTAAAGTTAGAATACAGTAGGTATAATTCAATAACAAAATATGAATGGGTTTGCAATAGTACTTAAAGTAAAAAATTGGTTTTCTTATACTAACGGATCTCACGAAGTTTTTGTTAAGTTTTGTGTGATTGAAGTTTTCAAGTTTTGGGTGGGATCACGATGGATGAAGGAATAAGGAGTGAAAAGAGCCTAAGCTTGGGGATGCCCATGGCACCCAAGGTAATATTCAAGGATAACCAAGCAACTAAGCTTGGGGATGCCCCGGAAGGCATCCCCTCTTTCTTCTAATGACCATCGGTAATTTTACTTGGAGCTATATTTTTATTCATCATATATCATTAGTTTTGCTTGAAGCGTCTTGTATTATATGAGTCTTTGCTTGTTTTGCTTTTTAGTTTGTCACAATCATCCATGCTGGACACACCTATTTGAGAAAGCCATAACGATGCTATGATTTGTTAGAATTGCTCTATGTGCTTCACTTAAAAAAATTGAGCTATGGAATTGCTCTAGTACTTCACTTATATCTTTTTGAGCATGGTGGTGCTTTAATTTTTTGAAGAAATTCTCTCATACTTCACCTATATTATTTTGAGAGTTGAATTTTTTATTTATGCTCATGTTCTTCACTTAATTTTTTTTGAGATCTTGTTATAATCAATGGTAATATATGAAATTAGTCCCAAAGTGATAGATATCCAAGGGGGGTATAATAAAAACTTTCATGAAGATCATTGGATATTATAAATTTGATTCTTTGTAATAGTTTTGAGATATGGTGATAGTAATATGTGAGTCATGTTGGTGAGTAATTATGCTTTAGTAAGAATATTTGTGTTAAGGTTTGTGATTCCCTATGCAAGCACGGAAGTCAATAGTTATGCAATGAAATTACATCCTACTTGTGGTGCATTATTCGGTGTTAGTTATGCTTAATGCTCATTTATGATTGTTTTCGTTTCTTGGTTAATTGCTCCTCAATCTATTTGCTAGCCTTTCCTTGTACTAAGTAGGAATACTACTTGTGCATCCAAAATCCTTAAACCAAGTTGTGCCATATGAGTCCACTATACCCACCTATATGCGGTATTTCCGTGTCGTTCCAAGTAAATTTGTATGTGTCAACTCTAATTTTCAAAATGAATTTTCTTTTTGTGTGCCTGTACTGCTCATGAAGTGGCAAGGGGTGGCCAATATTTTTCCATGCTAGATGTGTTATTCTCAAGATAAGTGTTTATTCACTTGTCATTCCACGAGGGTGTGGCAATAATAGGGATGCTCAGTCCCGAAATGAAAAAGAAATTTACTTTATGTTGTCAAATAATAAATTCCTTGGAAAGTGTTCATATGGAAGGCACCCGTGGATACGGCTAGCCATGGATTGTGAAAGAATGGTGAAAAAAGGAATAAACTTTATTTTATGTTTGGGAACCGCCTATGATGTATCTAGCATGGAAGGTATTGGGAATTACTCGGTCATTTTCGTTGACGGGAAAAGTATGCCTCTCAAAATATTTTATCTCTCAATTTAAGCTTTGAGCTCTGGCACCTCTACAAATATCTGCTCCCCTCTGCGAAGGGCCTATCTATTCACTTTATGTAATTTTTATTTTTATTTGAGTCTCCGTCTTTTCTTACAAAGCTCCAACTAGGAAGCACTATGATCATACTTGTGCATCGGATGTAGGTAATATTCGAGTGTGTTTCATGAATGGATCAATGATTGAGCATGATGGGCTAGGGGTAGCTTTCTTTTATGTTGATATTTTGAAAAACATGGTTGCTTGTTGATATGCTTGAGTATTGAAATCTTCATGTCAAATAAAGACTATTGCTTTGAATCATCTAAAAGTCCAAATGTCCATACTACAAAAGAAAAGAATATGTGATGAACATGTTAGGCAGCATTCCACATCAAAAATTCTATTTTATCATTTACCTACTCGAGGACGAGCATTAATTAAGCTTGGGGATGCTGAAACGTCTCCAACGTATCTATACTTTTTTATTGTTCCATGCTGTTATTGTTGACACCAGATTTTGGCATGGTCAAAAACATAATTAAGAAGGCCTCAAATGGAAAAGTGCTCAAAGCGAGAAAGTTTCATATCATCGAAAGTAGAAACTTTGATATTTGGGCCATAGCCATCCGATCTCATCTCTAAGGCCGAAGTTGTGTTCGAAGTACTGAGATTTTGTATCTAGAACACTGTTCGGCTGATTATGCCCCCAAGACGGCCTTATATGGAAAACTGATCATCATGAATTGTCTTCATCTCATTGAAACGATTGATTTTTATATAAAAATCATCCCAATCCGAAGTCGTATGTAAAAGTTAGAACCATCTGAGTGCGGCCCTGTCACGAGCCAGAAGTGGCGCGCCCCATCAGACATTCGTCTCGTGGGTAGCGCGAATAATAGTCTGTTTTGCGCGAGCAATTCGGCCCTGAAGATGGCCTCGAATCGAAAAATGTTCAACATGAAAGTTGTTCGTCTCGTCGAAACAGTGAAATTTGCTTCTTACATGATTTTGATCTCAGGTCGTTTACTACCCCAAAAATGACCCGCAAGGTGCAGCCAATTTTTAGACCAAACAGTTTTGGAAAGTTCGGATCAAGCAATCTGAATTGGACCCAAATTAGGGTTTTGAACGTGAAATTATAACTTTTCCTTGCACGGGAAGTCCAGTCGCCTCTTATATATATGAGGGGTGATGGCCGATTGAAAAAACAGCACACAATCGCAAAACCCATCTACAAACTTTCATCTCCTATCCTAGTTTTCTGCTTCTCATTCATCGGTGTTCTTCGCTTCAAAGAGCTTTGATCTACGAAGTCCTAGGGGTGAGCGATCCGACCTAGGGCAGCCCATCAATGCCGTGTGTCCAGACGGGGTCTCTCCCGGTCGCGTGGGGTTTCGGGTCTTCAAAAGCGCTCGCTGGATTGTCTTGCGTATCGCGCTTCCGGTGAGCCTCCTTCAGCGATGTGTCTTTCGTATTGCGCTCGACGCCGAGGGTACATGGTGACGTGTTCATGTGCGAACACACTTTTTGGCAACTCCGCTGGGGACTGAAGATCAATCATCATCATCCACCATGTTCGATCTTCCCAAGCCATCTGAGGTAGACGCCGATAACATCATTAAGCCCAGTCTTGATGAGATATCGGCCGATCATCGCCAAATCTATGAGGAGTACAAGAAGGCACGTGAAGAGACGGATTTGCAGGAGTTCCTTGCAAAATTCAAGAAGGATCGCCAAGGCAGCATCACTCCGGTTGGAGAAATCAAGCTTCCTCCTCTTCATGATAAGCAGGTTAAACCCTCTGTGAGTAATACCTTCTCTCCCGAGGTATGGGCTGAAATTGATAGTCGCATTTAGCAATAATCTTTTATACCAAATTTTCTTGGAAAATAGTAATGCTCAAAAAAGTATGCCTCAATCATCTATTGGTAATGTTGGTGTGCCTGTTACCGCAGAAATCCCTAATCCAACTTTACTTATTTCATCGGCGCCTCCCGTGCCGATGAATTTTTATGCTAGGCCAACCAATCAAATTGTTGCTGCACCCATTAATCCTATCATGAGTATGCCAAGTTCAGTGGTGACGCCGAACCAAACCATACCTACAAGTGCAAACGTTGTTAGATCATTGCTGAATTACAATTCGGCATACATGCCACAATTCACACCTGCAGCTACTAACCCTGCTCCTCCTATGCCACTGCCACAAGCTTCATCGTCCACTGTGGATGATGGTCTAGCTAATATTAGAGAGGAGATGGCTAAGATGCTCCGAGAGAATTTTGGAGTTTAGTTACCAAGGAACCGTATTTACCAAAAGCCTTATCCAGAATACTTTGATGCAATTCAATGCCCTCCGGGATATAAAATTCCAGATTTTGTTAAGTTTAATAGAGAGGACACAAAAACCACATGGGAGCATGTTAGTCAATACTTGGCACAATTGGGTGAAGCAGGCTCACTAAATGAATTGAAAGTGCGTTTATTTCCTTTATCTTTAACCAGTACCACATTTTCATGGTTTGCTGCTTTACCACATGGTTCTATTCATTTATGGTCGCAACTAGAACAAAAGTTTCATGATAATTTTTATAGTGGCGATAATGAGCTTAAGTTGTCACATCTTACATCGGTTAGACAAAAGCATGATGAATCGATCTCCGATTATGTCAAGAGATATAGAGATACAAAAAACCGGTGCTATAGTTTGGTGATAACCGAGAGAGATTTGGCTGATCTTGTGCTTAGTGGTTTGAGAACTCACATTAGAGGAAGGCTAGAAGTCTATGAGTTTTTAAATATCAACCAAGTCTTACAAAGGGCTTTGGCTCAGGAAAGCCGAAGCAAAGATCTTAAAGAGGTGCATAGGTATAAAATGGATTGTCCTAAGATGAATATGGTTGAGTATGACAGTGAGCACTCAGACGATGAGGGTGATATTTATGCTACTAAATTTGTTTGGACATCTAAGGCCAAACCATTTACTTGCAATGATTTAAAGCCGATTCATAAGAATCGTGATGAAGAGATGAAATTTACTTTCAACATTGCTAAGTGTGATAGAATATTTGATGCTTTGTTGCAAGCCAAGATTATTAGAATATCTCATACTTTACCGCCGTTTGAAGAGCTGAAATGGCATGCTTATTGCAAGTATCATAATTATTTTTCCCATGCCACTAATGATAGTAATGTTTTTCGATGACAGATACAATCGGCCATTAATGATGGACGATTGAACTTTTCTGAGATGCAAGTTGATAAGGCGCCCTTCCCAGTGAACACCATGGATTTGGAGGGGAAGAAGATGTTAATTCGGCCCAGCATAGCTGAATCAGCTAATAAAAATAATGTTGTCATTGGTGAGCCCAGGAAAAGCAAGGAAGGCGACAAGATCTTGGGGAGACAAGTTGTGCTTGACAAACAACCCGGTGGCAAGGAGATAATAAGATCACCGTCAAGAATCCTACACTCGGGGGGCAACCACAAGTGCAAGAGAACACTCCTCTCAAATTTGTTAAGCCCAAGAGTCCAAAGGTTGGCAAGCTGAAAACAAATGAAGCTAAAGTGCAGCGCAAGAGAATCAAACCAACTTTTGATATGTTGTTGTCCAATTATGCCAATCAAGCGGCCGGTTCTAGCTCTAACCGGTCACCAAATTTGAAGCACTCAAGGTCACCTCCGAGGGAAGAATTTCAGCATCACGCAAGGCCATATGGGTTGTGGGCACCATGACTATGGATGGCACCACCCCCCTATGCGCCATACTACATGGGAGGCTTCAATGGAGGATGGGGGCAGCCCCCAATGGCCCCTTATGATTTTCATCTGGGGTGGGCAGAACCAAGGAGGACCATTCATGAGAGGATTTCTTATCCCACACGAGGCCATTTGAACAACGGTGTCAATCAGCCAATAAAAGATAGTCAAGGAAGAGTTGGCAAGCAAATGTGGCGTGCTAAATCATCAAGTGCTGAAATTTCAGAGCCTAGCAAGCAAAAGGAGAAGAGTACTAGTGCTGAAACTATTATGATAGGCACTAAAGAATTAACAATCAAAGAGCTGATTATTGTTGATAATCTGGCTGATCCTAATAAAGATGTGGCTGCTTTCCAGCAAGGTCCCATGGCTAATGATCATGAAGCTAGCACAAGCAAGGCCAAGATGAGGGATCCAAAATATACTCGGCCTAAATGGTGTCCTCCTGGTCTGATCAAGGCACAAAAAAGGATATTGCAGCGCATTAGGAGCCACGAGAAGGAGGAACAAGAAGCAGAGAAGCAAAGAGATAAATTGTTCAATGAAACCCGTCCCATGGTGACCCTAAAACAAGTGTGGAAGCCTAAGCAAAAGGAAAACGTAGCAGCTTCTGCATTGGTCATAGCAGCACTTACACCACCAATGGAGGACGATGCGGCCTCTATTACATCGTCCCTTCACCTATTACTTCCTCTTTACTTGGAGATATTTCAGAGTTAGTGGACATGCTTGAGGATGGAGATGATATTCTGGATTATGAGTCTACACCGGTTCATGAAGGTATGAATATTAATATGGTGCATTACTTACCCGCTGAATTTCATGCTATAGATGAAGAAGGGGAAGTAGCTCAGTTGGATTTTGGTCCTAAAAATGCTATATTCGAGAAGCCAAAAGAACCGGTGACGCACTTGAAGCCATTGTTCCTTAAAGGTCATATTAATGGATCGCCGGTTGCTAGAATGCTTGTTGATGGTGGTGCTTTAGTGAATCTTATGCCGTATTCTATCTTCAAAAACCTGGGGCTGCGTGATGAAGAGTTAATAAAGACCAACATGGTGCTTAATGGATTTGAAGGCAAAGAGAAAACTGAAGCCAAAGGTGTGATGTATGTGGAGCTTACGGTGGGAAGCAAAACTTTGGCTACTGCATTCTTTTTCATCTAGGTGCAAGATAACTACAATGTGATATTAGGCCGTGATTGGGTTCATGCAAACCAATGTGTGCCATCTACTATGCACCAGTTTTTAATTCAATAGGTTGACGATGAAGTGGAAGTCATTCACGCGGATAATTCGGCTTGTGTTGCTTTGGCTGATGCATCGGTGGATTGGCAACATCCCAATGCTACTTGCTTGACCAGGCGTGACTTATCAGAATTTGATTTTCTTAGCGCTACAAAAAGTGGTTTCGTGCCCATTTCTTTAAAGCCAGTTGGCGATAATCGGCTCCAAGGTATGATGTATTTAAATGGATCCTAACTCAGAATGGTTACAAAAGCATCTTGTAAAATATCAGTCTGATGAGAACGATATGTCTGAGTCTATAGAGGAGTTAGATAAAATGGATAAATTAGGACGAGGTTTTACATCAGCCGATCCATTAGAGGAGATAGATATTGGAGATGGTTCAATTCCTAGGCCGACGTTTGTAAACAAAAATTTAAGGGCCGATCATAAAGCAAAGTTGATCGAGCTGTTGAAAGAATATGTTTGTTGCTTTGCATGGGAATATCATGAGATGCCAGGTTTAAGCCGAGAGCTAGTGGAGCATCGGTTACCTATAAAGTCCGGTTTTAGACCGCATAAGCAATTGGCCAAAAAGTTTAATCCAAAAACATATGACCGGATCAAGGAAGAGATCGATCGTTTGCTTAAAGCTAATTTTATTAGACCTTGCAGGTATGCCGAGTGGATTTCTAACATTGTACCGGTGGAGAAGAAAGGCTCGGGCAAGTTGAGGGTGTGTATTGATTTTAGAGATTTGAATAGAGCTACACCCAAAGATGAGTATCCCATGCCCATAGCCGATATGCTTATTAATGATGCCTCTGGACATAAGGTCATTAGCTTTCTTGATGGTAATGCGGGGTATAATCAAATTTTTATGGCCGAAGAGGATATGTCCAAAACGGCTTTTCGATGCCCCGATTTCCTTGGTTTATTTGACTGGACGGTGATGACCTTTGGATTAAAGAATGCCGGCGCCACATATCAAAGGGCTATGAATTTATTTTTTCATGATTCACTTGGTGTTATACTTGAAGCCTATATTGATGATATTGTTTTCAAATCAGATGCTTTTGAATCCCATCTAGCCGATTTGCGCTTAGATTTTGAGAGAATGAAAAAATATGGACTAAAGATGAATCCTTTGAAGTGTGCTTTTGGTGTATCGGCTGGTAAGTTTTTGGGTTTCATTATTCATCAAGATGGCATAGAAATTGATCCCAAAAAGATAGAGGCTATACAAAAGGTGGGGGCTCCAACATGCAAGAGGGATATGCAAAAATTCCTTGGCAAAGTCAACTATTTGAGGAGATTCATAGCCAACTTGTCAGGGAAGGTTGATGCATTCACTTCCATCCTTCGGTTAAAGAACGATGCTAATTTTACTTGGGGGGCAAAACAGCAAGAGGCCTTTGATATGATTAAGAAATATTTGTGCACTCCTCTGGTTATGAAAGCGCCCAGGCACATGGAGCCATTTAGACTTTACATTGCAGCAGAGGAAGGTGTTATTGGTGCTATTTTGACTCAAGATACCGAAGGAAAAGAACATGCTATTACTTATTTGAGCCGACGCTTACTGGACACTGAGACAAGGTATACATTTATTAAAAAATTATGCCTTTCTTTATATTATGCTTGCACAAAATTGAGACATTACCTAGTGCTGAGTGCTTGCATAGTAGCTTGTCAAACCGATGTCAGTAAGTACATGTTGCATAGGCTAATTCTTAGTGGTAGAATTGGCAAGTGGGCTTATGCTTTAATTGAATATGATTTGGCTTATGAACATCTGAAATCCATGAAAGGCCAAATCGTTGCTAATTTTATTGTTGAGCATTGGATTGATGACAAGCATGATATTGATATAAACCTTGTCTCACTAATACCATGGAGATTATATTTTGATGGTTCAGTTTGTAGCAATGGCCAAGGTGTTTGTATTGTTTATATATCTCCTCATGGTGCTGTTTTTGAAGCCTCGTGCGCTTAGAATATTTTTGCATAAATAATCAAGCCAAATATGAAGCATTGTTATTCGACTTAGAGATGTTGCTTGCCATAGGTGCTACACATATTGAGGCTTTTGGTGATTCGTTATTAGTAGTGCAACAAATATCCAAAGTCTTTCAATGTTTTGACGAATCACTTAATGTTTATCTTGACAAATGTCTAGATATAATTTCTACTTTTGATTATTTTAGCATTGCTCATATATCTAGACATGACAATTGGAGAGCAAATGAGTTGGCACAACAAGCATCCAGCTATCATGTCGATCATGGCATGTTTCATATTTCTCAAAGGCCGATGTCTAGTCTTGCCAATGTAGGGGAGGCCGAACCGGAGCCCACCGTTTCGGCCACTAACGAAAAATTCAATGCAGGAGAAGATCAAGACTGGAGGAAACCCATTATTGATTATTTGTGTGATCCTAGTAAAAGGGTGGACAGGACTGCTCGGCGTATGGCTTTCAAATACACAATGAAAGATGATGATCTCTATCGCCGAACAGTTGATGATGTTCTTTTAAAGTGCTTGAACAAGGACCAAGCAGGAGTTGCTATGGGAGAGGTCCATGAAGGTATTTGTGGCACTCATCAGTCGACTCCCAAGATGAAATGGTTATTATGATGTGCTCGGTTTTATTGGCCAATGATGATTAATGATTGTTTCCGGTATTATAAAGGATGTGAAGCTTGTCAAAACTTTGGTGATATTCAGTTGGCTCCCACTGCTATGTTACATCCTATTATCAAGCCGTGGCCTTTTAGAGGTTGGGGATTAGAATTTATTGGAGAGATTCATCCTTCTTCTTCAAAGGGGCATCGATTTGCGTTGGTGGCAACTGATTATTTCACTAAATGGTCTGAAGCAATACCACTCAAAAATATGACGCATACAAAGGTAATTCAATTCATAACTGAGCACATTATTCATATATTCGGCATTCCTCAAACATTAACTATGGACCAAGGTTCATCCTTTATGTCACATCAAGTTAGAGAATTTGCCGAATCATATAAGATAAAGTTGCAATTCCTCTCCATATTATGCCCAAGCCAATGGACAAGTTGAGTCTAGCAATAAAATATTATTCAAGCTCATCAAGAAGAAGATTGAGGATAATCCAAGGAGATGGCATGAGCTACTGTCCGAAGCTTTGTGGGCACACAGAATCTCAAGGCTTGGTGCTACAAAGGTAACTCCATATGAGCTCATATATGGTCAGGAGGCCGTTTTACCAGTGGAAGTGAATTTGAATGCTTTGAGAATAGCCAAACAAAATGATTTATCGGTGGTGGACTTTTATAATTTGATGATGGATAATATTGATGAAGTCATCGATAAACATTTGGCTGCTTTGAAGGCAATAGAGAGAGATAAGTTGAGGGTGGCAAGAGCTTACAATAAAAAGGTCAAGTTGGAGAGTTTTCAAGTTGGCGATCTCGTGTGGAAGGTGATCCTACCAATTGGTTCGAAAGACAAAAAATTCGCAAAGTGGTCTCCAAGTTGGGAAGGTCCTTTTAAGATTACAAGAGTAGTTCCTGGAAACTCATATTTCGTGGAATCCGTACAAGGGACATTGTTACCTCGAGCTCTCAATGGCAAATATTTAAAGAAGTATCATCCAAGTGTGTGGCAAGAAGTCTAGATAGGCAACGACCGATATATAACTATCGTCCTAAGCAAAGACATGGCCGATAAATAACTATCGCCCTTAGCATAAATCATGGCCGATACATAATTATCGCCCTGAGAAATATAAATGGCCGATGGAGTATTGACATCGTCCTTAGAACGAATACATTGCAAATTATTTTTCGGCATGCAAGTTTTGCCGAAAAATAGGGGGCATGTGTTGACACCAGATTTTGGCATAGTCAAAAACATAATTAAGAAGGCCTCAAATGGAAAAGTGCTCAAAGCGAGAAAGTTTCGTATCATCGAAAGGAGAAACTTTGATATTTGGGTCATAGCCATCCGATCTCATCTCTAAGGCCGAAGTTGTGTTTGAAGTACTGAGATTTTGTATCCAGAACACTGGTTGGCTGATTACGGCCCCAAGACGGCCTCATATGGAAAACTGATCTGTATGAATTGTCTTCATCTCATCGAAACAGTCGATTTTGATACAAAAATCATCCCAATCCGAGGTCGTATGTAAAAGTTAGAGCCATCTGAGTGCGGCCCTGTCACGAGCCAGAAGTGGCGCGCCCCATCAGACATGGTGTCTGATGGGTAGCGTGAATAATAGTCAGTTTTGCATGAGCGATTCGGCCCTGAAAATGGCCTCGAATCGAAAAACATTCAACATGAAAGTTGTTCGTCTTATCGAAATGGTTAAATTTGCTTCGTACGTGATTTTGATCTGAGGTCATTTACTACCCCAAAAATGACCCGCAAGGTGCAACAAATTTTTGGACCGAACAGTTTTGGAAAGTTTGGATCAAGCAATCTGAATTGGACCCAAATTAGGGTTTTCGATGTGAATTATAACTTTTCCTTGCACAGGAAGTCCAGTCGCCTCTTATATACATGAGGGGTGATGGCCGATTGAAAAAACAACGCACAATCGCAAAACCCATCTACAAACTTTCATCTCCTACCCTAGTTTTCTGCTTCTCGTTCATCGGTGTTCTTCGCTTCGGAGAGCTTCGATCTACGAAGTCCTAGGGGCGAGCGATCCGACCTAGGGCAGCCCATCACCATCGTGCGTCCAGATGGGGTCTCTCCCGATCGCGTGGGGTTTCGGGTCTTCAAAAGCACTCACTGGATTATCTTGCGTATCGCACATTCGGTGAGCCTCCTTCGGCGATGTGTCTTGCGTATCGCACTCGATGCCGAGGTACACGGTGATGTGTTCGTGTGCGAACGGTTATATTATCATTCTTGGATGTTTTATATTAATTTTATAGCAACTTTATATCATTTTTTGGGACTAACCTATTGACATAGTGCCTAGTGCCAGTTGCTGTTTTTTGCTTGCTTTTTACTTTGCAGAATATCCATATCAAACGGAGTCCAAACGCAGTGAAACTTTTTGGAGATTTATTCTGCCCAGAAGACAATGGGAGCCAAGGAAGTGAAGGAGGGGAGGCCCGTGGGGCCCACAAGGCACAACGATGCGCCAGAGGCCCCTGGCACACCCTGGTCGGTACTGGGGCCCACGGGTATCATCTCCACTGCCTCTCAGCTCTATAAATATCCAAATATTCTAGAAACCCTAGGGGAGTCGACGAAAAATAGTTCCATCCACCGCAAGTTCCAGAACCATGAGATCCAATATAGAGCCCTATTCCGGCACCTTCCCGGAGGGGAGCACGATCACGGAGGGGTTCATCATCCTCATTGGTGCTCCTCCGATGATTCGTGAGTAGTTTACCATAGACCTACGGGTCCATAGGCAGTAGCTAGATGGCTTCTTCTCTCTTTTTGGAGAATTTCAGAGAAGAAATACGAGGCTATAACAATCATGCATATAAGAGATCAAAGAAGACTCAAATAATATTCATAGATAGATATGATCATAAACTCACAATTCATCGGATCCCAACAAGCACACCGCAAAAAGTCATTACATCAAATAGATCTCCAAGAACATCGAGGAGAACATTGTATTGAGAATCAAAAAGAGAGAAGAAGCCATCTAGCTACTGCCTACGGACCCGTAGGTCTATGGTAAACTACTCACGCATCACCGGAGAAGCACCAATGAGGATGATGAACTCCTCCGTGATCGTGTTCCCCTCTGGCAAGGTGCCAGAATAGGGCTCTAGATTGGATCTCGTGGTTCTGGAACTTGCGGTGGTTGGAATTGTGTTTCGTTGACTCCCCTAGGGTTTCTGGAATATTTGGATATTTGTAGAGCTGAGAGGTGGTGGAAAGGACCTCCGTGGGCCCCACCACCCATCAGGGCACGCTAGGGGCCTCTAGCGCACCCAGGTGTAAGGTGGGCCCCACGGGCCTTCCCTTGTGCACTTCATTGGCTCCCAAGTTGTCTTCTGGGCAGAAAAAATCTCGAAAAAGTTTCACTGCGTTTGGACTCCATTTGATATGGCTATTCTGCGAAGTAAAAAACAAGCAAAAAACAGCAACTGGCACTGGGCACTATGTCAATAGGTTAGTCCCAAAAAATGATATAAAGTTGCTATAAAATGAATGTAAAACATCCAAGAATGATAATATAACAACATGGAACAATCAAGAATTATAGATATGTTGGAGACGTATCAGCATCCCCAAGCTTAATTCCCGCTCGCCCTCGAGTAGGTAAATGATAAAAACAAAAAAATTGTTGTGGAATGCTGCCTAACATGTTCATCACATATTCTTTTCTTTTGTAGCATGGACATTTGGACTTTTAGATGGCTCAAAGTAATAGTCTACAATTGACATGAAGACTTCAATACTCAAGCATATCAACAAGCAACCATGTCTTTAAAAATATCAACACTAAAGAAAGCTATCCCTAGCCCATCATGCTCAATCATTGATCCATTCATGAAACACACTCGAATATTAGCTACATGCAATGCACAAGTATGATCATAGTGCTCCCTAGTTGGTGCTTTATAAGAGAAGATGGAGACTCAAATAAAAATAAAAATTGCATAAAAGTAAATAGATAGGCCCTTCGCAGAGGGAAGCAGAGATTTGTAGAGGTGCCAGAGCTCAAAGCTTAAACTGAGAGGCAAATATTTTGAGAGGCATGCTTTTCCCGTCAATGAAAATGACCGAGTAATTCCCAATACTTTCCATGCTAGATACATCATAGGCGGTTCCCAAACATAAAATAAAGTGTATTCCTTTTTTCACCATTCTTTCACAATCCCTGGCAAGCCGTATCCACGGGTGCCTTCCATACCAACACTTTCCAAGGAATTTATTATTTGACAACATAAAGTAAATTTCTTTTTCATTTTGAGACTGTGCATCCCTATTACCGCTACACTCTCGTGCAATGACAAGTGAATAAACACTCATCTTGAGAATAACACATCTAGCATGCAAAAAAATTTGGCCACCCCCTGCCGTTTCATGAGCGGTACGGGCACACAAAAAGGAAATTCATTTTAAAAATTAGAGTTGGCACATACAAATTTACTTGGAACGGCACGGAAATACCTGCATATAGGTAGGTATGGTGGACTCATATGGCATAACTGGGTTTAAGGATTTTGGATGCACAAGTAGTATTCCTACTTAGTACAAGGAAAGGCTAGCAAAAAGATTGAGAAGCAACCAACCAACCAAGAAACGAAAATTCTCATAAACGAGCATTAAGCATAACTAACACCGAATAATTCACCACAAGTAGGATGTAATTTCATTGCATAACTATTGACTTTCGTGCTTGCATAGGGTATCACAAACCTTAACACCAATATTATTACTAAAGCATAATTACTCACCAACATGACTCACATATTACTATCATAATATCTCAAAACTATTACAAAGAATCAAGTTTATTTTGTCCAATGATCTTTCATGAAAGTTTTTATTATATCCCTCCTGAATATCTATCACTTTGAGACTAATTTCATATATTACCATTGCTTTTAACAAGCTCTCAAATAAATATAAGTGAAGAACATGAGCATAAAAAATTTCATCTCTCAAAATAATATAAGTGAAGCATGAGAAAATTTCTTCAAAAATTTACTAACTCTCAAGTTAATCTAAGTGAAGAAAGAGAGTATTTCTTTAAAATTTACTAACTCTCAAATTAATCTAAGTGAAGCCTGAGAGTATTTCTTCAAAAATTAAAGCACCACCATGCTCAAAAAGATATAAGTGAAGCACTAGAGCAACTCCATAGCTCAAAAAATTTAAGTGAAGCACATAGAGCAATTCTAACAAATCATAGCATCATTAAGGCTTTCTCAAATAGGTGTATCCAGCAAGGATGATTGCGACAAATTAAAAAGCAAAACAAGAAAAGACTCAAATAATACAAGACGCTCCAAGCAAAACTCATGATATGTGACGAATAAAAATATAGCTCCAAGTAAAATAACCGATGGTTGTTAGAAGAAAGAGTGGATGCCTTCCGGGGCATCCCCAAGCTTAGTTGCTTGGTTCTCCTTGAACATTACCTCGGGGTGCCATGGGCATCCCCAAGCTTAGGCTCTTTTCACTCCTTCTTCCTTCATCCATCGAGATCTCACCCAAAACTTGAAAACTTCAATCACACAAAACTTAACAAAACCTTCGTGAGATCCGTTAGTATTAGAAAACAATCTTTGCTTTAAGTACTGTTGCAAAGCCATTCATATTTTGTTATTGCATTATAACTACTATATTCTAACTTTACCATGGCTTATACCCCTCGATACAATCCATAGATTCATCAAAATAAGCACACAATGCAACAAAAACAGAATCTGTCAAAAACAGAACAGTCTGTAAAGACTCCTCTTTTACTCATACTTATGCAACTCCAAAACTTCTGAACAATTAGGAAAACATAGGCAATTCATATATCAATCTTGTGTAAAAAAATTAGAGTTTTTCGTTACTCCAGTGATTTTTAACAATTCTGTTACTGGACGTAAAAGTTTCTGTTTTTCAACAAGATCAAATCAACTATCACCCAAAGCCATCCTAAAGGATTTACTTGGCACAAAAACTAATTAAAACATAAAAAACACAACCATAACAGTAGCATAATTGTGTGAATACACAAAAACAGAAAGAAAAAGAGAAAAACTTATTTTATTCATTTGATTGCCTCCCAACAAGCGCTTTTCTTTAAAGCCTTTTAGCTAGGCAGTGATAATTTTAATGATGCTCACATGAAAGAGAAGAATTGAAACACAAAGTGAGCATCATAAAGCATGTGAAAATCACTTTTAAGTCTAACATACTTCCTATTCATAGGAATTTTATAGGCAAACAAGTTATCAAAACAAGCAAAGACTAGCATATGCAAGGAAGAAGAATAAAACATAGACAATCTCAACATAACGAGAGGAAATTTAATAACATGAAAATTTCTACAACCATATTTTCCTCTCTCATAATAATTACATGTAGGATCATAATAAAATTCAATAATATAGATATCATATAAAATTTTCTCTTCATGATCCACATGCATAAAAAATTATAATCTTCCAAGATAGTCGGATTAACATCAACTAAAGTCATGACCTCTCCAAACCCACTTTCATCAAAATTTTCATAAGATTGAACACTCTCCAAATATGTGGGATTATTTTTACCTAAAGTTGACGCTCTTTCAAATCCACTTTCAATATTATTGCAAGCATTATTATCAATATCATATTCATCATGAGGCTTAAATAAATTTTCAAGATCATAAGAAGCATCATCCCAATCATTATCATTGCAATAAGTAGTAGACATAGCAAAATTAGCATACCCAAGCTTGAGGTTTTGCATATTATTAGCATAATTGACATTAATAGAATTTATAATAACATCATTGCAATCAAGCTTTTCATTGAAGGAGCTATCATGAATCACTTTATAAAAAAAATTGTTTAACACTTCATCACAATTTTTAGATTCACGAATCTCAAGCAAAACTTCATAAAGATAATCTAGTGCACTCAAATCACTAGCAATTGGTTCATCATAATTGGATCTTTTAAAAAGATTAGCAAGAGGATGAGGATCCATATCAATAGATTTTTAGCCAGCGAAGATGCAAGCAAATAGAAGGCACATGGTAACACAAGCAAATAAAAGATAAACAAGAAAAAAGGCAAACGAAAAGAAGGAAAATAAAAAGGCAAATGTTTTTGTGAAGTGGGGGAGATGAAAATGAGAGGCAAATGGAAAATAATGTAATTTGCAAGGAGATGAGATTTGTGATTAGGAACCTGATAGATGTTGATGATGTCTCCCCGGCAACGGCGCCAGATATTCTTCCTGATTGCTTGTATCTATGTTGGTATTTCCCCGAAGAGGAGAGGATGATGCAGCACAGCAACGGTAAGTATTTCCCTCAGTTATGAAACCAAGGTTATCAATCCAGTAGGAGAACCAAGCAACACTATGTAAACGGTACCTGCACACAAATAACAAATACTAGCAACCCAACGCGTAAGAGAGGTTGTCAATCTCTCCTCAGTAAAAAGATAGATAAAATTGTATGAGATTGGATAAACAGATTTAGCAAAAACACAAAATAAAATATATATAAGGGAAAAGTGCAGCAAGGTATTTTTGGGTTTTTGGAGTAATAGATCCGAAAACAATATATAAAAGATAGACCCGGGGGCCGTAGATTTCACTAATGGCTTCTCTCGAGAAAATAGCATACGGTGGGTAAACAAATTACTGTTGGGCAATTGATAGAAGAGCAAATAATTTTGACGATATCCAAGGCAATGATCATGTATATAGGCATCACATCCAAGATTAGTAGACCGACTCCTGCCTGCATCTACTACTATTACTCCACACATCGACCGCTATCCAGCATGCATCTAGTGTATTAAGTTCATGGAGAAATGGAGTAACACAATAAGAATGATGACATGATGTCGACAAGATATATTCATGTAGGAATAGACCCCATCTTTTTATCCTTAATAGCAACAATACATGTGTGCCTCGCTACCCCTTCTGTCACTGGGTGAGGACACCGCAAGATCGAACCCATCAAAAAGCACCTCTTCCCATTGCAAGAAAAATCAATCTAGTTGATGTCGTGGTTCAACACGGCCACCTATGGGGACATCGGCCCCTTGTGGTTCGGCAATGGGGAAGGGCGCATTGCAAAAAGAGCGGAGACCGTAGAGCAGCACGGCAGTGATGACACGGGCAGTTTTTACCCAGGTTCGGGCCGTCGCGAGGCATAAAACCCTACTCCTGCTTTGGTGGATTGATGAAAGGACCGTGGTGGAGACGCAGCGCTCAAGCCCGGCAAGGTCGCCTTGGGACGAGAGCAGCTACGCGCTTATGAGTGTACAAGGATCCGAATCCCCTCTAAGGTTGCCACGGCCCTCCTTTTATAGGTCAAGGGGTCACCACAATTGCAAAACAGTCATTATCCAGTGATTAGATAGCCACAGAGCTATCATACCTAACTCTGCAGACAGGACAGGGTGCATTAAATGCACCGCTTAGTGTCACATCGCGGCGGGAGCCCGGCAAGCCTTCTCGTGCTATTCATCCACCTTCTCACTTGCCTGCGTGACATGCCTCTGGACGGGTGTCATTTGGGGGTGATCTTCCTCAGAAATTGCTGGCACGTGCCAAATAGCAGCCACTTAATCACTTGGGGGCTCGACACCGCACCAATAGGTGACTTGCATTGTTGTGAGGTGGAGTGGTGGCGTCTTGGCGGGGTGATCCACCCTCGGCATCCCCGGCAAGCTTGTCGGGGGGTCTTGAGACTTGTCTTCGGGGTGACCTCGACCTTGCTAGGCTCACCTGCCCGGCAAGGGAGGTTTTTCCTTAGTGATATGTTGCTTCTTTGGCTTGTCTTGGTCTTCTTGATCCGAGCTATATCTTTTGTTTGGCCTTGTCTTGGATGTTGTAACCTTGCCCTTGAGCCTGTGTATAGTCCGGGCAACACACACCAGGGTTTGTTGCACCGATAGGAGCCCCCGGGCCTGGCCCGAACGCGCTGTTGAGCATCATCGGGGTAGGCCCTATCTAGTACACAGGCAAAGATTTTGTGACAGCTCATCCTTGAGATTTTATTTGCTTCTTCATTAACCTGTGCTTGAGTCAGTTTCCTGTCTTTCCATGCATCGTGCAAGATGTTATGAGGGAGTTGTGGGCCACGATCCGTGGGCTACCCACGTCCCACGTTCATGGGGCGGTAACTGCCATTCCACTAGCTTCTTCGCTTCTGGCGTTTCTGCCACGTATGCTGCATGCATTGCACAGGGTTGGTGGCGGGCGCGGAGGATGCGAAAATGTGTGCCATGGCAGAAAACCAGATGCCATGGATTCGCGCAGGGGGTCGGCCTTCACTCCATGATCCGTTGATGGCGCGGGGAAGCTGGATTGGCAGAGCGGGGCGGTTGCTTCCCCTGAGTGAGGAGCCAGCCCCCAGCCCCGTTTGCCTATAAAAGGGGACACGGGCGAGGTGTTGGCTCACACCTATCTCCTCCTTCTTCCTTCTGATATTGTTTCTTCATCATGGTGAGGGGAAGAGGGCACAGCGGTACCTTAGTTGCGGCGACAAGGGCTTCTGCTCGATAGCGCCTCCCTTCTCCCATTGGGGACGCAGAACCGGAGCCCGCCGCGAGGGAAGGCCGAAGAGGACGGGGAGGCGGTCGTCGCGGCGCTTGAGGTCGAGGAGGGCGGGGCGGTGCACTGATCGCACCTCCTCCAGCCGTCCAGGACCCGAACAAAGGCCACGTTGGGAACCAGCCGCTGGAGTTTATTGTCAAGCTGCGAGGGCCTCCGCGCAGCCGGCTTCGGCTCCCCACTCTATTTGCAAGAGTGATGGAAGTTGAGCAGCCGTCGGGGCTAAGGCTGCACATGAGGGGCTGCTGTAATGGCAGCATGCGGGCGGATGTGGAGTTCCCCGCTCCTCATGTCATGCTTCTCCGGCGTGGTTGGAAGACCTTTGCTCGTGCCCACAGCTTGATGGCCGGGCATGTCATCCATTTCAAGTTAATGGACACCACCCTGCTCTCCGTCGAGGTCTTCGGATGCTCGGGTGCTCGCTTAGGGTGCTGCGCGGAGAGCTCGACCGATGATGAAAGCTCCTCCTCGAGCGATAGTGACGAGGAGGATAGTGACGGCGATGACGAAGGCGCCGACGGGGAGGACGACGGCTCCGACTCCAGCTGAACACCAGCCGCACCATCACCATCAGGCGGCAGCACCACCATCTGAGCCTGCATCTCCTCTTTGGCAAGGTGATTTGCCGAGGAGTTGGATGTGGAGGTGTGGATGGTGTCTCTGGCTCCTCCAGCAGCCTTCCAGCTGGGCCCCGGCAGGCTTCCTCATGGGCTCTGGCTTCGTTCGCCCTTCCGCATCCTGCTGGCCCTGGTGGCGGTGACCAGGAGGTCATCTCCGCCACTCTGTTCACCATCACCTTCGCCTGCACCCTCTCGATCTTGTCAGACTCCGCCTCACGGGTTCTAACGAGGTCAGGCTGGGCTTCTGCCCAGGCACTCCTTTTGCCCTCTTCGCCTCTCGCTGTAGTTCCTAGGAGGAGAGGGACAAGAAAGGGATTACGGGGCACTTATCTTTTTTTAGTCAAAAATATGTAGGCACTTGCCAAACTTTAGTCCAAAATATGTAATCTTCTTTATCCATGTTTGTGTCCTGTAAGATCTGTACTTGCTTATCCGCATATTAATGAAAAAAGACAAGTCTTGCCGGGTACTTGTGCATGTACCATGTGTCGGTGCAACAAACCCTGGGTCTGTTGCCAGACCATGCACAGGCCTAAAAGAGCAAGATTGCAACGTCCAAGACAAGGCCAAGCACAAGAGATTAGCTCTTTGAAGAATCGACGGGCAGATTGAGAAGACCAAGTCAAGTCAAGGAGCAAGATACTGTTAAGAAGAAAACCTCCCTTGCTGGGCAGGAGAGCCTGGCGAGGTCAAGGTTGCGCCAGAAGCAAGCCTCAAGACCGCACCGGCAGGCCTGCCGGGGCCTACGAAGACAAAAACACCCCGCCAAGGCTTCACAGCTCCACCTCACAGCGACGCAAGTCATCGATCGATGCGGTGTCAAGCCCCAAGGAGACTAAGTGGCTGTCTTTTGCCACATGGCAGCCATTTCCTACAGGAATCACCTCCAAATGACACCCGTCCAGCGACGTGTCATGCAGACAGGAGAGAAGGTGGCTGAACAGCCCGGCAATGCGTGCCGGGCAGGCCATGATGTGACCCTTGTACACTCATACGCGCATAGCTGCTTTCGCCCCGAGGCAACCCTGCCGAGCAAGAGCACTGCATTTGCCACCACCATCCACCATCAATCCACCAAAGCAGGAGTAGGGTTTTACGCCTCACGGCGGCCCGAACCTGGGTAAAATTGCCCGTGTGATCTCTGCCGTGTTGCGCGACGTTCTCCGCTCTTTGTGCAATGTGCTCATTCCCCCTGCCGAACCAAAAGGGGCTCATGGCCCCATAGGTGGTCATGGTTTTCCATGGCATCTTTGGTGCGCCACGTAGGGGGGAAGCGCTTGTGCGAACCCGAGAGCGTACGTAGCGCGTCATCTTCATCGTCATTTTCTTCATCGACGGCTCCATCGACCATGGCGCCCAAGAAGAAGCCCGGTGCCGCAGCTCACCCGTCCATCTTGAAGTACCCGCCACACATGACCGCAGATGCCGCGGGGGCTACGGGGACGCCTGGAGGTGTGGACGCTGTGGGAGACGTCGTCGGCGCAGGCGGCGTCATCACCACCTCCCCTGCGGCCGAAGCAGGAGCAGGAGGCACCGGAGAAGGACATCACCAGCAACATCCCAGCGGCCACGCCCCATGATGTACGGGAGGAGAGATCATTTTATCTGCACCTTCCCGTCCGGCCGAGGGGCACAGCCGCAGCGTGGGCACCCGCACTGGGGGGAATCGCAACTCCCCGATCGCTCCCGCCACGGGTGCGACCGCAGAGCATGCGCCACCCCCGGAACGAGCCGACCCAGCCGCCGCGCTGAATGGAGCCGCTGGTCCTCAAGCACCTCCACCTCGTCACCTCGCGGCCCAGGCGACTGGCTCATGACAACGAGGGCACGGCGCGACCACTACTGGCACCGTCAGGAGCCGGGCGACGTTGCGGTCTTCATCAACATCCATGCCAAACACCGCTTCGGAGGCCATGGCGCGGGCCTGGCTGCTGTTGAAATTTCCACAGCAGCCAATCAGATGGATGATTGTAGAGCCACCATTCAGAGCCTGATTGGTTTCACTGAGGTAGGAGGGTCGCAGCGAGCTAGCCCGCCACGGCCTCCCCAGGCAACGACAACGGCCCTCGCTGCTGGCCATGCGGGAGGGGCCACCCCCACGATGCAGTCCCCTCCGCAGCAGCCAGTGCAGGAGCCACGCAACCAAGAACCCGACGATGTCTCGATGGCTTCGTCCAACCCTCGAGCGCGTCAAGGACAATGCGGGTCCTGGAGGACAGGCAGAGGGAAGGCGCGCGTGCCACCACCGAGCGGCACCATGACGCCCACCGCCAGTCCGATTGGCGCGATGGTCCTAACATCGACGAGCCCGCACTCGCTGAAGGCGGGTACCTGCCTTTCAAGGCTGGGTGCCCTGCCTTCACCCACGAGCTGCGGCAAGTTCGTTGGCCGTCCACTCGCACGTTCAAGCCAGAGATTCCAGAGAAGTATGACGAAAGACTGAACCTGGCAGAGTTCTTGAGCATCTACACCATCGCTGTTCAAGCTGCCGGGGGAAGAGATGAGAAGGTATTCGCCAACTACTTCCCTTTGGCACTCAAGCCAAATGTGAGGTCTTGGCTGATGCACCTGCTGGAGAACTCCATTTCGACCTGGGCTGACCTGTGCCATGAGTTCGTTGGCGCCTTTACGGGCGGCCATCAAGAACCAGGGTGGCCCAGTGACTTGCAGCTTCTCCTGCAGAAGGAAGCAGAGAGCCTACGGAAATACATGCAAAGGTTCAGCCGAGTCCAAGGAATATTCCAGACATCCACCCAGCAACTGTGATAGCTGCGTTCCAGTCCAACGTGTGCAATCGTCGGATTCGTTCCAAGATGAACGTTCGATTGCCCAAGACTGTGAAGGAGCTTTACACTCTGGTGGATAAGTGTGCTCAGATAGAGGAGGGGAGGAAACTCCCCGGAGAAGAAGATGGCATCGACGTTGATTCAGAGGATGATGACGAGGCCATCAGTCAGAAGAAAAAGAATAAAAAGCGCAACAAAAGGTTCAAGGATAAGGCGGTGATGACCGTTGAGGGGTCGAGCACGCCTAGTACCGGCAAGAAAGCCAAGGCTGAGACACCTAGCAAGGAAGCTGCTGCGTGCACTGATTGCCAGGAGGCCACGGCTGCCGAGAAGGCTAGGAAAGGCGATGGCCTGTACTGCAAGATCCATCGGACCAAGGGCCATGATCTCCAGGAGTGTCATCAGGTTGAGCAGCTCGTCGTCTTCGGATGCTCGGGTGCTCGCTTAGGGTGCTGCGCGGACCCCCCCCCCCCCCCCCCCCCCCCCCCCCCCCCCCCCCCCCCCCCCCCCCCCCCCCCCCCCCCCCCCCCCCCCCCCCCCCCCCCCCCCCCCCCCCCCCCCCCCCCCCCCCCCCCCCCCGTCAAGAAACAGAGGGCTGAATATGAGAAGTGTGATAAGGAAAGAGGTCAGAATGGCGCTGGTGGGAAGGGCCGAGGTGACGAAGCAGGTCGCCTCGGCAAGGCTCCTCGGAACCAAGGGAAACCTGCTAGGGGCCATGAGAAGGAGGATTGCAATAATAAGAGCGATGGAGGAGAAGAAGAGGAAACCAGCGAGCAGGAATTCCAGAAAGGCACTGACGCCCTGTGCATTGATGGAAGTGCATCTCTGCACTCCTCTCACCGCCAACTTAAACAGTGGGTGCGTGAAGTCAATGCCGTGGAGCCGACAGCAGATTCTCGGAGGCCGCTCAAGTGGTCCCGCACGCCCATCATCTTCGACGAAGAGGACCACCCTGAACGCACCACTGCGGTAGGGTGCTTGCCGTTGTTGGTCTCACCAACAATCCGCAACCTCAAAGTCACAAAGATGTTGGTTAACGGTGGGGCCGGGTTGAATCTGATTTCTCTGAAGGTCATCAGCAAACTTCATATAATAGAGGGAGAGCTTGAGGTTACTGGCACGTTTCAAGGAGTCAACCCCGGCAGGAGTCATCCTAAAGGGAAGATTGCGTTGCCAGTAACGTTCGGGGGAGAGTTGAATTACCAGACTGAGAAGGTTGTGTTTGATGTGGTCGACCTCCCCCTACCCTACAATGGAATCCTTGGTCGTCCAGCCCTGGCCAAGTTCGTGGCGGCATCCCACTATGCCTACAACACTTTGAAGATGCCAGGGCCAGTGGGCGTCATTTCCATTCCATCAGATGAGAAGGACGCAATTATTTGCGTGGACAAGATGTACCGGGAAGCAGTCGTGGTAGAGGCCACCGAAGCCGCAATTCCCGCCAAGGAAAGTAATGGAAAGAAGAAGGCTAGCAGGGACGCCAGCAAGGAATCCGGGAAGCTTGCCTCTTTGGAGTGTGTTGCGCCTGTTGATGACTTGCCGGAGAGTTCCAATAGCAAGAGATCCAAGGCTTCTACACCTGCTGTGAAAAAGGTCCCGGCAGGGCTGGCTGGCACTGATGGTACCTTCACTATCAGCGCCACCCTCGATGACAAATAGGAAAACGCGCTCATTGCCTTCCTGTGGGCGAATGTCGATGTGTTTGCTTGGCAACTATCTGACATCCCCGGTGTTCCCAGGGAAGTAATCGAGCACCACCTTGCTGTCTGCCCACATGCCCGACCCATCAAGCAGAAGGTCCGGAAGCAAGCTTTGGAGCGGCAACAATTTATTGCCAAGGAGATCAAGAAACTTGAGGCAGCTGGTCTGGTCAGAGGGGTGTTGCATCCAACATGGTTAGCGAATCCTGTGGTGGTACGCAAAGCTAATGGGAAGTGGAGGATGTGCATAGATTTTACGGATCTGAACAAGGCATGCCTGAAGGACCCATTTCCCTTGCCGCGCATCGACCAGATTGTGGATTCCACCTCTGGGTGTGATCTGCTTTCCTTCTTGGATGCCTACTCCGGATATCATCAGATCTTCATGTCCAAAGAAGACAAAGAGAAGACCGCATTCATTACCCTGTGTGGCACATACTGCTTCGTGCGGATGCCTTTCGGGTTAAAAAGCACCGGGTCCACTTTTGCCAGAGCAGTCCAGGTTGGTTTTGAATCACAGTTGCACAGAAACATTGAGACTTATATGGATGACATTGTGGTCAAGACCAAGGACAGATCAACCCTCATCCAGGATTTGGAAGAGACGTTTGCTAATCTACGCAAGATCAACTTGAAGCTAAACCCGAAGAAGTGTGTGTTTGGCGTTCCTTCCGGCAAGCTACTTGGCTTCTTTGTGTCCCACCGGGGGATAGAGGCCAACCCCGACAAGATGAAGGCTATTGAGCAGATTCAAGCACCCAAGACAGTCAAGGACGTGAGGCATTTGACCGGATGTGTTGCCACGCTTAGCAGATTCATTTCCAAGTCTGCTGAGCATGCCTTGCCTTTCTTCAAAATTTTGAAGAAGGCGGGACCCATGGAGTGGACCCAGAAGCAGATGCTGCACTACAAGATTTGAAGGCCTACCTTTCCTCTGTGCCCACTTTGGTCGCTCCAAAACCTCAAGAGCCGTTGCTGCTATACTTGGCGGCAACTAACCAAGTGGTTAGCGCAGCACTGCTGGTGCAGCGGGAAGTGGATGAAGCAGCAGATACAGCTGGTACCCCTTCCGGGGAGGAAAGTGAGCGCACCCTGGCAAGACCAGGTGTAGATCAGGGTAGAGAAGAGCAAAGCAGTGGAAGCAGTTCTCTGGTCACGGCAAAGAAGAAGGTGGTGCAGTGCCCAGTGTACTTCGTCAGCTCCCTGTTGCAGGGGGCTAGATCCAGGTACTCTGGTGTGCAAAAATTGATTTTTGGCCTTATCATGGCCTCAAGGAAACTGTGCCACTACTTCCAAGCCCACGAGATCACAGTTGTCACACGTTTCCCTTTGCAACGGATACTCCAAAATCCTAAGGCTACCAGCAGGATAGTGGAGTGGGCTTTGGAGTTATCTAGCTTTGGTTTGAAGTTTGAGAACATGTCAACAATTCAGAGCAGAGCATTGGCAGAGTTTATTGCAGAATGGACGCCAACTCCAGATCAAGAAGTGTTGAAAATAGTTGTTCCCGGCAAGGAGGCACCCCAAGAATGGATCATGTATTTTGATGGTGCCTTCTCCCTGCAAGGTGCGGGGACTGGCGTGCTTCTTGTTGCTCCCACTAGAGAGCACCTTAATTATGTCGTCCAGATGCATTTTCCCCGGGAGGAGGCTACCAACAATACAACAGAGTATGAAGGGCTCTTTGCCGGGCTTAGAATTGCAACAGAACTAGGGATCAAGAAGCTGATCATCCGTGGAGACTTACAACTTGTGGTGAGACAAGTCAACAAGGATTACCAAAGTCCATTGACGGAGGCATACGTTGAGGAAGTGAGAAAGTTGGAGGAGCGCTTTGACGGATTACAAACAGAGCACGTACCCCGTGCGAAAAATAGCATTGCTGATCATCTGTTGAAGTGCGCTGCGCAAAAGCTCCCTCTGGAACCAGGAACTTTTGTTCTCCATCTGACTCAGCCCTCTGTATCCCTGGCAACAATGGCCAGAAAGAGCAGGAAACTGGACTCCAGTGAGCCTCTCCCGGTAGAACCTCTCGAGGATCCCAGCAGAAAGCTTACCAGGCACAACTCCCCTTCGATCACTGAGCTGCATCCTCCCGCCAGGCCACCAGTCCCCGCGGTCGAGGATTGCACTCTCATGAATGAGGAGGTGCCGCTTGTCCTCGTTGCCGAGCCACAGGCTCCGTCTTGGGCATGGCACATAGTCCATTTCCTCCAAACTGGAGAACTTCCCGAAGAGCTAGAAGAAGCTGAAAGAGTAGCCCAGAGGGCCAGTATGTATCAGTTCATTGATGACACGCTGTACAGAAGGAGGGCCAATAGTGTGAAATTGAAGTGCATTTGCCGGGAAGGAGGAAAGGAACTACTGGCAGAGATACACAAGGGTATGTGCGGCTCCCACATTGGATCAAGGGCACTGGTTGGGAAAGCTTTCTGGCAAGGATTCTATTGGCCCACAGCCCTCCAAGATGCGGTTTGTCACAAAGTGTGAAGCCTGCCAGTTCCATTCCAAGAATATCCACCTGCCTACCCAAGCTCTTCAGACAATCCCTTTGTCATTGCCGTTTTCGGTCTGGGGGCTCGATATCCTCGGCCCTTTCCCCCGAGCTGCTGGGGGCTTTGAATTCTTGTTCGTTGCAATCGACAAGTTTACAAAGTGGCCGGAAGTAGAGCCCGTGAGAAAGGTGACTGCTCAGTCAGCTATCAAGTTCTTGAAAGGATTAGTGTGCCGCTTTGGAGTTCCAGCCCGGATCATCACTGACAATGGCACCCAGTTCACGAGTCACGCCTTCATGCAATACGTTCATGCCCTCGGAAGCAAAATCTCGTTAGCCTCTGTGGCCCATCCAAGGAGCAACGGACAAGCTGAGAGGGCGAACGCTGAAGTGTTGCGAGGACTCAAGATGAGAACATTTGATAGGCTGCAGAAGTATGGCAAGCGGTGGATCGACGAGCTGCCGGTGGTTCTTTGGTCCCTCAGAATGACACCAAATCGAGCTACCGGGCAGACTCCCTTCTCCCTAGTCTATGGGGCAGAAGCAGTTATCCCCATGGAACTCATTTACGGGTCACCTCGAGTGCTTGCCTACGATGAAGTGGCGCAAGATCAGCACCGGCGTGACGATGCTATGCTACTCAAGGAGAACCGTCTCTGGGCTGCTACGTGTGCCACACACTATGAGCAAGCCCTGCGTCACTATCACAGCCGCAGGGTTCATGCCCGGTGTTTTGAGGAAGGCGACCTTGTCCTTAGGCGCGTTCAGTCCACCAAGGGTGCAAACAAGTTGACGCCAAAGTGGGAAGGCCCTTACCGGATAGTACGAGTCACCAGACCTGGCACAGTCCGTTTGGAGACCGGGGATGGCATTCAGTTGCAAAACTCATGGAACATTGAGCATCTCCACAAGTTTTACCTGTAAGGCGCGGCTGTCAGGCCCTGCCCGGCAACCACCCTTTGTACAGGCCTTGCCTCAGTTGCATGTAACCCCTTGTACAAAGCCAGGCGCAAACCCTGAGCAACAAAAATAAATGAAGCGTTGGGGGCCCCCGACATATTGCGTGCATGCATAAGCATATCATGAGCATTGCATGTTCATGTAGATAAGATCGCATGAGGCATCATTTTCATCTGCATCAAACTGCAGGCTCCTGCCGTGGACTTGGTCCCAAGAAGGAGAAGAGAAGACGAGCTGACATTGCGATCCCCGGCAAGCCCAATAGATAAGTTCTCTCTCTTACCCATACGTGTTTTGTAAGTAAAAACTTGTGCATAAGGAAACCTCGCCACTTTCAAAACTTAGGTGCTCCCATCCCTTGACCCGAACGTTGCTTCGGTCAGGATGGCTGTAGTGGCCTTTGGCGAGAGAGTTGGCGGGGGGCTGGTCCCTCTATGCAGTTTGAACCTGGCAAGCCTAGCTCCGCGGTAGCAGACTAAGGGTACCGGCAGGATAGCCTACCGGGAAAAACTTGTTTACTTGAGTGTATGGAGACATTTTACCTCATGGATATATTACATGCACAAGTACCCGGCAAGGTTTATCTTTTTCATTAATATGCTGATCAACAAGTACAGACCTTACAGAACACAAACACGGATAAAAGAGATTACATAATTTGAACTAAAGTTTGGCAAATGCCTACAGATTTAAGATTGAAAAAAGATAAGTGCCCCGTAATCCCCCTTTCCTCGCTCCTCCCTCCCAGGTATTGCGGTGGGAAGAGAAGAGGGCAGAAGGAGTGCCTAAGCAGAC
The DNA here is from genome assembly GCA_036873465.1 of Thinopyrum obtusiflorum. NCBI lineage: Eukaryota > Viridiplantae > Streptophyta > Magnoliopsida > Poales > Poaceae > Thinopyrum > Thinopyrum obtusiflorum. The sequence goes on from JAAAWM010011847.1 coordinate 103,592, forward strand.
GCCCGACCCGATCCCATCAAAGGCTTGCCGGGCGCAGCCTGACAAGATCGAGAGTGGCGAGGCTGCGAAGGAGGTAGGTGGAAGGAGCAGCTCGGCGGTGCCCTGGTCACCACCTCCAGGGCCAGCATGAAGCCCCAGTGCGAGCACCAATGGGGAGAACCGTCGGAGCTCAGCTGGAAGACTGCTGGAGGAGGCAAAAGCACCAAGAGAGCAGTCCCCTCCCCGGTAACCAAGAGGCCGGTGATGATGGTGCCGGGGAGGGAGGGGAAGAACAGAAAGACGAGGCGGTAGGTCGCCAATACACGACGAAGGCGTCGGTGCCATCGTACTGCGACCTGACGCCCTGCCACCCGCCTTCTCCATCTTCCCTCATTTTTTTCGTCATCACCACCGCTCCGGGAAGACGACGACCCCTCGGGCCGTCACCTCCCTCGGAGAAGCAACGGGCGATGATGGCATCTGAGACGCGCGAGGGGCATCGCTCCCCTCCTCAAGGGGCGGGGAGGTGCCGCCGTCTTCAATGTTCGCCCTGACCTGACCAAGGGGAGCAATGCGGGGATTACCACGAGCTCTGGGCACCGTACTCCAGATGGATACCCGGAGCCCCAGCGGCTTCGGCATCGAAGGACGGCCGGTCCAGGCAAAGGAGACAAGCCCTCCCCCACAATGGGAAAGCTTGATATCTCCTGCACCAAGAGCGGTTCGCCCATCACATCTCCCCGGAGACCGGACCAAACTCACTCCCCAAACATAGACACCAGCACTCGACACCATCAACCTCAAGCTAGGGCCCGGGGCTTGGCCCTGAGCTCTCCTCTTCGGCATACCCCAGGAGGAAACAGAGAATGGAGGAGGAAAGGCGAGTGGATGAATGCTCCCCCTCCTCCCCCGTTCCTCCTTTTATAGACGGGCCGGGGCCGAGAGCCACTCCCTCAGTGGGTAACCGCCGTCCTCCTCCACCAATCCATGAAGGCCGGGCCCCTGCCTTAACGCTCTTCCGCACCACGCACCTCCGTTACCTACCCCACTCAATGCATGTGGCGCACATGGCTGGGGATAAGAGCGTGGTGGGAAGAGTGAATTGGGAGTTACTCACCCATGCGTTAAAGTCATTCACGAACCATCACTAAGGTGGCCCCACCATGATTGGCGTTACATGACGCACGGGAGAATCAGAAACTGACCAGGGCTTAGATTAATGAAAAAGCAAAGAAGATCTCAAAGGACAAGTAGCTACTTCCCTCTCGCCTGTGCACAAGTTAGGGCCTACCCCGACGACGCCCGGCAGCGCGTTCGGGCCAGGCCCGGGGGCTTCTGTCGATGCAACAAACCCTGGGTCTGTTGCCCAGACTGTGCACGGGCCTAAAAGAGTAAGATTGCAATGTCCAAGACAAGGCCAAGCACAAGAGATTAGCTCTTTGAAGAATCAATGGGCAGATTGAGAAGACCACGTCAAGTCAAGGAGCAAGATACTGTTAAGAAGAAAACCTCCCTTGCTGGGCAGGAGAGCCTGGCGAGGTCAAGGTTGCCCCGAAAGCAACCCTCAAGACCGCCCCGGCAGGCCTACCGGGGCCTACGAAGACAAAAATACCCCGCCAAGGCTTCACCGCTCCACCTCACAGCGACGCAAGTCATCGATCGATGCGGTGTCAAGCCCCAAGGAGACTAAGTGGTTGTCTTTTGCCACATGGCAGCCCTTTCCTAGAGGAATCACCTCCAAATGACACTCGTCCAACGACATGTCATGCAGACAGGAGAGAAGGTGGCCGAACAGCCCGGCAAGGCATGCCGGGCAGGCCATGATGTGACACTAAGTGGTGCATTTAATGCGCTCTGCCCTGTTTGCAGAGTTAGGTATGATAGCACTGTTCGCTATCTAATCAGTGCATAATGACTGATTTGCCACGGTGGTGACCCCTTGATCTATAAAAGGAGGCCCATGGCAACCATAGAAAGGATTCGGACCCTTGTACACTCATACGTGCGTAGCTGCTTCCGCCCTGAGGCAACCCTGCCGGGCAAGAGCACTGCATTTTCCACCACCATCCACTATCAATCAACCAAAGTAGGAGTAGGGTTTTACGACTCACGGCAGCCCAAACCTGGGTAAAATTGCCCGTGTGATCTCTGCCGTGCTGCATGATGTTCTCCGCTCTTTGTGCAGCATGCTCATTCCCCCTGCCGAACCAAAAGGGGCTCATGGCCCCATAGGTGGTCATCGTTTCCCACGACACCATGTCCATGCAGAGGTGGGATGCCTCTATACGTTTAAGTAAACAAGTTTTCTCTGGCAAGCTATCTTGCCAGTGCCTTTCGTTTGTTGTCGCGGGGCTTGGCCTGCCGGGCACAAAGCTATGGAAAGGGACCAGCTCCACGTTGAACCTCCTCCGTCAAAGGCCACTACAACCACCATGACCGAAGCAATGTTCGGGACACAGGATGGGAGCACCTATGCTTCGAAGGTGACGAGGTTTTCATATGCACAAGTTTTCACCTTACAGAATGAGTATGGATAAGAAAGAACTTATCTGATTGGCTTGTCAGGGACCGATATGTAGGCTTGTCTTCATTTCTTCTCTTCGGGCCCGGGTCCACGGCAAGAACCCTGCAGCTTAGTGCCGAGGAAAACAATGCTACATATGCCCTTATCTACATGATCATGTGATGCTCATGTTATGCTTATGCATGCATGCAAGTTTTTGGGGCCCCCAACGCTTCGTTTATTATCTGTTGCTCAAGGTCTATGCCTGGCTTTGTACAAAGGGTTACATGCAACATCGGCAAGGCTTGTACAAAAGGGTGGCTGTCGGGCAGGGCCCGACAGCCGCGCCTTACGGGTAGAACTTATGGAGATGCTCAATGTTCCATGAGTTTTGCAACTGAATGCCATCCCCGATCTCCAAACGGACTGCGCCAGGTCTGGTGACTTGTACTACCCGGTAAGGGCCTTCCCACTTCGGTGTCAACTTGTTTGTACCCTTGGCGGACTGAACACGCCTAAGGACAAGTTCGCCTTCCTCAAGGCTCCGGGCATGAACCCTACAGCTGTGATAGCGACGCAGGGCTTGCTGGTAGCGTGCAGCACGCATAGCAGCCCGAAGATGGTTCTCCTCAAGTAGCACAGCATCGTCACGCCGGTGCTGTTCTTGCACTACTTCATCATAGGCAAGTACTCGAGGTGACCCGTATATGAGTTCCGTGGGGATCACTGCTTCTGCCCCATAGACTAGGGAGAATGGAGTCTGGCCGGTAGCTCGATTTGGTGTCGTACGGAGGGACCAAAGAACCACCGGCAGATCATCGATCCATCGCCTGCCACACTTCTACAGCCTATCAAATGTCCTTGTCTTGAGTCCTCGCAGCACTTCAGTGTTCGCCCTCTCAGCTTGTCCGTTGCTTCTAGGATGGGCAACAGAGGCGAACAAGACCTTGCTTCCGAGGGCATGAACGTATTGCATGAAGGTTTGGCTTGTGAATTGGGTGCCATTGTTAGTGATGACTCTGGTGGGTACTCCGAAACGGCACACCAATCCTTTCAAGAACTTGATAGCTGACCGTGCAGTCACCTTCCTCACGGGCTCCACTTTCGGCCACTTTGTAAACTTGTCAATTGCAACGTACAAGAATTCAAAGCCCCTGGTAGCACGGGGGAAGGGGTCCAAGATGTCGAGCCCCCAGACCAAAAATGGCCATGACAAAGGGATCATCTAGAGAGCTTGAGCAGGCTGATGGATATTCTTGGAGTGGAATTGGCAGGCTTCACATCTGGTGACTAGCTCAATTGCATCTTGGAGGGCCGTGGGCCAGTAGAAACCTTGTCGGAAAGCTTTTCCAATCAGGGCCCTTGACCCAATATGGGAGCCGCACATGCCTTTGTGTATCTCTGCCAACAATTTCTTTCCTTCTTCCCGGCAAATGCACTTCAATTTCACACCATTGGGCCTCCTTCTATATAGCGTGTTGTCGATGAACTGATACATACTAGCCCTCCGGGCTACTGTTTTAGCTTCTTCTGGCTCTTTAGGAAGTTCTCCTATTTGGAGGTAATGGACTATGTGCCGCGCTCAAGTTGGAGCCTGAGGCTCAACAACGAGGATCAGCGACACCTCCTTGTTCACGGGAGTGCATGCCTCAACCGCAAGGACTGGTAGTTCGGCGGGAGGGTGCTACTCACCGAGCGAAGGGGTTGTTCCCGCCAAGCTCTCTGCCGGGGGCTTCGGGAAGCTCTGCTGGGAGAGGATTGCCGGAGTCCAGTTTCCTCCTCTTTCTGGCCATTGTTGCCGGGGATACGGAGGGCTGAGTTAGGTGGAGAACAAAAGTCCCTGGTTCCACAGGAAGATTTTGCGCAGCGCACTTTGACAGATGATCAGCAATGCTGTTTTTCGCACGGGGTACGTGCTCTGTTTGCAATCCGCCAAAGCGCTCCTCCAGCTTTCTCACTTCCTCCACGTATGCCTCCATAAATGGACTCTGATAATCCTTGTTCACCTGCCTCACCACAAGTTGTGAGTCTCCATGAATGATCAACTTCTTGATTCCCAGTTCTATTGCGATCCTGAGCCGGGCAAGGAGTCCTTCATATTCTGAAGTGTTGTTGGTAGCCTTCTCCCGGGGGAAATGCATTTGAACCACGTACTTGAGGTGCTCCCCAGTGGGTGCGATGAGAAGCACGCCAGCCCCTGCACCTTGTAGGGAGAAGGCACCATCAAAGTACATGGTCCATTCTTGGGGCGCTTCCTTGCCGGGGATAACTATCTCCAGCATCTCTTCATCTGGAGTTGGTGTCCATTCTACAATAAACTCCGCCAATGCCCTGCTCTAAATAGTTAATGTGCTCTCAAACTTTAAACCAAAGCTTGATAACTCCAAAGCCCATTCCACTATTCTGCCGGTGGCCTCAGGGTTCCTCAGTATGGGTTGCAAGGGGAAACGGGTGACAACCGTGATCTCATGGGCTTGGAAGTAGTGCCACAGTTTCCTTGAGGCCATGATGAGGCCAAAAATCAACTTTTGCACGCCAGAATACCTTGATCTAGCCCCCTGCAGAGTGAGCTGACAAAGTACACTGGCCGCTGTACCACCTTCTTCCTTGCCATGATCCTGGAATTGTCTTCGTTGCTCCACTCCTCTTCGTTCTGATCTGCACCTGATCTTGCCGAGATGAGTTCACTTTCCTCTTCGGAGGGGACGGTGGTCGCGGCTGCTCCTTCATCTACTTCCCACTGGGCCACCAGTGCTGCACTAACCACTTGATTTGTTGCCACTAGGTACAGCAGCAATGGCTCTTGTGGTTTAGGAGAGACTAGGGTGGGAATAGAGGATAGGTAGGTCTTCAAATCTTGCAGCGCAGCGTCCGCCGCTGAGGTCCACTCCACGGGCCCTGCCTTCTTCAAGATTCTGAAGAATGGCAAGGCACACTCGGCAGACTTGGAAATGAACCTGCTCAGCACAGCAACACATCCAGTCAAATGCCTCACATCTTTAACTGTCTTGGGTGCTTGAATCTGCTCGATCACCTTGATCTTGTCAGGGTTGGCCTCTATCCCCCGGTGGGATAAGAAGAAGCCAAGTAGTTTGCCAGAAGGAACGCCAAACACACACTTCTCTGGGTTCAGCTTCAAGTTGATCTTGCGCAAATTTGCAAAGGTCTCTTCCAAGTCATGAATGAGAGTTGATTTGTGCTTGGTTTTGACCACTATGTCATCCATGTAAGCTTCAATATTCCTATGCAGCTATGACTCAAAACCAATTTGCACTGCTCTTGCAAAAGTGGATCCAGTGCTCTTTAACCCAAAGGGTATCCGCACAAAATAGTACGTGCCACATGGGGTTATGAACGCGGTCTTCTCTTCATCTTCCTTGGACATAAAAATCTGGTGGTACCCGGAGTAGGCATCCAAGAAGGAAAGTAGGTCACATCCGGAGGTGGAATCCATAATCTGATCGATGTGCGGCAAGGGGAATGGTTCCTTCGGGCATGCTTTATTCAGATCTGTGAAATCTATGCAAACCCTCCACTTCCACTTCCCATTCGCCTTGCGCACTACCACTGGATTTGCCAACCATGTTTGATGCAATACTCCTCTGACCAAACCAGCAGCTTCAAGTTTCTTGATCTCAGCGGCAATGAACTGCTGCCACTCCAAGGCTTGCTTCTGGACCTTCTGCTTGACGGGCCGGGCATGAGGGCAGACAGCAAGCCCCCCCCCCCCCCCCCCCCCCCCCCCCCCCCCCCCCCCCCCCCCCCCCCCCCCCCCCCCCCCCCCCCCCCCCCCCCCCCCCCCCCCCCCCCCCCCCCCCCCCCCCCCCCCCCCCCCCCCCCCCCCCCCCCCCCCCCCCCCCCCCCCCCCCCCCCCCCCCCCCCCCCCCCCCCCCCCCCCCCCCCCCCCCCCCCCCCCCCCCCCCCCCCCCCCCCCCCCCCCCCCCCCCCCCCCCCCCCCCCCCCCCCCCCCCCCCCCCCCCCCCCCCCCCCCCCCCCCCCCCCCCCCCCCCCCCCCCCCCCCCCCCCCCCCCCCCCCCCCCCCCCCCCCCCCCCCCCCCCCCCCCCCCCCCCCCCCCCCCCCCCCCCCCCCCCCCCCCCCCCCCCCCCCCCCCCCCCCCCCCCCCCCCCCCCCCCCCCCCCCCCCCCCCCCCCCCCCCCCCCCCCCCCCCCCCCCCCCCCCCCCCCCCCCCCCCCCCCCCCCCCCCCCCCCCCCCCCCCCCCCCCCCCCCCCCCCCCCCCCCCCCCCCCCCCCCCCCCCCCCCCCCCCCCCCCCCCCCCCCCCCCCCCCCCCCCCCCCCCCCCCCCCCCCCCCCCCCCCCCCCCCCCCCCCCCCCCCCCCCCCCCCCCCCCCCCCCCCCCCCCCCCCCCCCCCCCCCCCCCCCCCCCCCCCCCCCCCCCCCCCCCCCCCCCCCCCCCCCCCCCCCCCCCCCCCCCCCCCCCCCCCCCCCCCCCCCCCCCCCCCCCCCCCCCCCCCCCCCCCCCCCCCCCCCCCCCCCCCCCCCCCCCCCCCCCCCCCCCCCCCCCCCCCCCCCCCCCCCCCCCCCCCCCCCCCCCCCCCCCCCCCCCCCCCCCCCCCCCCCCCCCCCCCCCCCCCCCCCCCCCCCCCCCCCCCCCCCCCCCCCCCCCCCCCCCCCCCCCCCCCCCCCCCCCCCCCCCCCCCCCCCCCCCCCCCCCCCCCCCCCCCCCCCCCCCCCCCCCCCCCCCTCATGTTGCTCTCTGAAAATATTGGACAGAGATAAAAATCAAACCAATATTTTTAGGAGCCCATAAGTATTTATTCTGGGCATTTGGAATTAATGCATAAATATTTGCATTGGATATATATATATTATATATAAATAATAAATGTCCAATAATTACTGGAACATTTTATGTGGTTTGGTATATTTTAGTTCTAGCCACATAATTATTTTCAGGATTTTATAAAATGGTTTAGTATTTTTACTAAACCAAAACAAAACAGAACTGAAATAGAAATAAAAGAGAGAGAGAGAAGGAAGTTACCTGGCCTCACCCGTGCAGCCCACCAGAGCCGTCCCAGCTCCTGTGCTGGTCCAGCACTGTGCGGCCCAGCCCACCGCAGTCGCCACCGTCTTCAACCTCCTGCCAGTAGGCAGGAGGGCGTGTGCCCGACGCGCGCGCGCACGCGCCGGCCACCTCATGCTTGCCGCTTGCTCCTGGACGTCGCTAGGTGCGCCACGCCACCCCCTCGGACCCCTCTCACTCTTCCTCGAGGCCCCGCCCCTCTGCTCCCTCTCTCTCGCCCGAACCCGAACGCAGCCATCGCCGCCGACTAGAACCACCACGGCCACAGGTCCTCCCTCGCCTCTCCGACGCGCCCCCGAGCTCCGCCGTGACGTCCCCGTCCCTACCACGGAGCCACAAGACGCCGGACGCCCTGGAGCACCGTCACCAACGCCATCTTCTTCCTCTGCACCGACGGCCGTCGTCGCTTGATTCACCGCCCACAGAGCGTCCCCGGCCTCGCCCTTGCGCTCGTTGGACTCGCGGTGAGCCGCTGAACCGTTCCCCTCTTCTTCCCATGCCGTTTGGCCGCTCTAGCCATTGCTTCCGCCAGACCCGAGAGCTCGCCGCCGTCGTGCCTCGTCACCGTCGTGGCCAGAGCCACCGTGGCTCAAAGCCGGGCACACCACCGTGCCCCAAACCTCACTAGGAGCACGTAGAACCCACCAGCTTCCCCTCCCGAGCACCACAACGCCAAACCCGCAGGTGCCCGAACTCCGGCCGCCGCCTCCCTCGCTGCTGCCGACGCCACAGCCAACCCCAACTCCTCTGGCTTGCTCCATTGGATGCGCACGAGCTCGAGCTCCCTGTAGAACCCCTCCGCGCGTCGAATGGGCGCCGGAGCAGCCATTCCGGCGAGCCACCGCCGCGTCTGGTCGTTGCCGGCGGTTAGACGTCGGTGGATTAGCCGGGTTGACCAGGGATTTGACCCCCCTGGGTCACTGACGAGTGGGCCCAGCCCCCCTGTTTAATTAGTACCAGGTTAAGTTAGTGTTAACTAACTTAGTTAAGTAGATAGGACACTGACATGCGGGCCCAGGCTCTAATTAAACTTAGATTAGTTAACTGTGTCACTGACGTGTGGTCCCCACACGTCAGGTTTGACCGGACCAGCCCCTGTTGACCTGTGACGTCATGCCAACGTCATGCTGACGCAATAATTCCTTTCTGAAATTTAAATAAATCTTAAATGATTTAATAATTCCAGAATATATTCTAAACTTCAATAAATCATAGAAAATTAACCGTAACTCCAAATTAAATAAATTATATATGAAAAATTATCAGAAAAATTCAAGGAATCCCTCTGTACCATTTTCATGCATGTTAGAACAACTTATAGCTGCTATTTAGCACAAATCAATTAAATGGCATTTAAATAATCACGTGCATCATGTTTAAATTCCATTTAAATTTGAAATGGGGATTTGTGAAACCCTTAGAATCATTTTTTTGGAAATGACCCAAATAAAAATTGCTCCAAAAAGGTCCAAGAAAATGCT